>RJWJ010005549.1:0-67601 GCA_004363605.1 Indri indri | reverse complement strand
TGCTGAGATTTCCAAAATTAGTACAAGACAAAACACCATGGATTCAAGAAGTTTGGAGCATCCCAAGCATGATTAATACAAAGAAAAACACATCTAAGTGCATCATAGTCAAATTGCTAAACTCCAAGATAAAGAGAAAATCATCAAAGTAACCAGATAAGAAACATTATATACACAGGAATAAATATAAGAATGACAAGAAACTTCTCCTCAGAAAATATGTAACCCAGAAGGCAATGGTGTGACAACTTGAAAGTAAGTACTGAAAGAAAAAAAACCCTCTAAGCCTAGTTTAATGAGCTTTAAAAATGTGCCTAAAAAATCTCTATACCTAGCGAATACATCTTTTAAAATAACTTAGATGAAATGGACCAACTCCTTCCTTGAAAGATACGACCTGCCAAAATTCACACAAGAAGAAACAGACACTCTGAATAAGCCAGTATCTACTAAAGAAATTGAATAGATAATTGATGACATTCCAAAATGTAAAGCACCAAGCCTTGCTAAGTTCACTGGTAATTTCTGCTAAACATTTAAGGAAGAAATTAACCAATTCTCTACAATTTCTTCCAGAAGATGGAAGCAGAAAGATTACTTCCCAATGCATTCTGTGAGGTTGGTATCACCCTAATACCAAAACCAGACAAAGACATTACAAGAAAGAAAGAAAGAAAAAAGAAAACTACAGCATGATGCCTCTCATGAACACAGATGAAAAAAATCCTCACCGAAATATTAACAAATTGAATCCAACTACGTATAAAAAGAATTACATGCTACAACCAAGCAGGATTTTCCCAGGTATGAAAGACTAATTCAACATTCAAAAATCAATTAATGTGATCCATCACATCAACAGGTTAAAGAAGAAAAATCACATGATCATATCAACAGATGCAGAAAAGGTATCTGCCAAAATTTAACACCCATTCATGATTTAAAAAAAAAAACAACTCTCTGTAAACTAGGAATAGAGAGGAATCTCCTCTACTTGGTAAAGAATATCTACAAAAACCCTATAGCCAACATCATACTTAATGGTAAAAAAAAAAAAAAACAAAACCTATTATCTAATGCAATACGATAAGGAAATCAAAGGTACACAGACTGGGAAGGAAGAAATAAAACTGTCTTTATTTGTAGATGATATGATCATCTATGTAGAAAATCTAAGAGAATCAACAAAAAACACCTCCTGGAACTAATAAGCAATTATAGCAAGATTGCAGAATACAAGGTTAATATACAAAAGTCAATCACTTTTCTATATACCAGTAATGAACAAGTAGAACTTGAAATTAAAAACACAATACCATTTAAATTAGTATCCCAAAGAAATATTTAGGTGTAAATTTAACAAAATATGTGCAAGATCTATAATGAAGAAAATGCTATGAAATACCGATGAAATTAAAAAACTAAATAAATGAAGAGGTGTTTCATGTTCATGGATAGGAAGATTCAATATTGTCAAGATGTCAGTTCTTAACTTGAGCCATAGAGTCAGTACAATTCCAATCAAAATCCCAGTCAGTACAATTCCAATCAAAATCCCAGCAAGTTATTAATATTTGGTAGATATCAACTAACTGATCCAAACTTTACATGGAGAGGCAAAAGACCCAGAATGGCCAACACAATATTGAAGGTGAAGAACAAAGTTAGAGGACTGACACTACCTGACTTAAAGATTTACTATAAGGCTACAGTAATCAAGTGTGATACTGGTGAAAGAACAAATAGATCAATGGAACAGAAAAGAGAGCCCAAAAATAGACCCACATATATATATGGTCAACTGCCCTTTGACAAAGGAGCAAAGGCAATGCAATGGAGAAAAGATGGGGGTTTAAAGAATATCTACAGATATTCTTTACTAAGTTGATGAGATTCCCCTCTATTCCTAGTTTACTGAGAGTTTTGGAAATATGTTTACTCTTAACAATATATGTGTAAAACCTCTATGCTGAAAACTACAAAACGCTGAGAAAAATTAAAGATGACCTAGACTGGATGTGGTAGCTCGCTCCTGTAATCCCAGCACTTTGGGAGGCTGAAGTAGGAGGATCACTTGAGGCCAGGAGTTCAAGACCAGCCTGGGCAACACAGCAAGATCCATCACTACATAAAACAAAAAAATTAGCTGGGTGTAGTGGCCCATGCCTGTAGTCCCAGCTACTCCAGAGGATGAAGCAGGAGGGTCACTTGGGCCCAGGAGTTAAAGCGTACAGTGAGCAATGATTGTGCCGCTGTGCTCTAGCCTGGGTGACAGAGCAAGATCCTGTCTCTTAAAAAAAAAAAAATTCAATTAAAAAAACAAAAAAGATGACCTAAATAGAGTGAGATACCATGAATAGGAAGACCCGATATTATTATGATGTCAATTCTCCCAAAATTGACTTAAAGATTTGATGCAATGCCAATCAAATCTCAGCAGGCTTTCTTTATTGGAAACTGACATGCTGATTTCAAATTGTATATGTAGACACAAAGGACATAGAAAAAGTTGTAGTACAGTCAGTCATACAATGAAACCCCACACAACAGTGGAAATTAAAGGGCCGGGCATGGTGGCTCATACCTGTAATCCTAGCACTCTGGGAGGCTGAGGCAGGTGGATCGTCTGAGCTCAGGAGTTTGAGAACAGCCTGAGCAAGAGCGAGACCCCGTCTCTACTAAAAATAGAAAGAACTTAGCTGGACAACTAAAAATATATAGAAAAAATTAGCTGGGCATGGTGATGCATGCCTGTAGTCCCAGCTACTCAGGAGGCTGAGGCAGAAGGATTGCTTGAGCCCAGGAGTTTGAGGTTGCTGTGAGCTAGGTTGACACCACAGCACTCTAGCCTGGGCAACAGAGTAAGACTCTGTCTTAAAAAAAAAAAAAAAAAAAAAAACAGTGGAAATGAAAGAAACACAGCATTTCATATCAACATGGATGAATCCTAAAAATATAGTCAGAATGCAAAAAGAAAATTACAGGTTATGGCCTGAATGAGACACACACACAAACAAGGATGCTTACTTTTGACATTTCTATTGAACATAGCACTGGAAATCCTAGCCAGAGAAATTAGGCAAGAAAAGGAAATAAAAGGCATCCAAATTGGAAAGAAAGAAGTAAATTATTTCTGTTCACAGATGACATGACCTTATATGTTAGAAAGCCCTAAAAATTCCACACCAAAACCAAAATTAAAATTGTTAGAGCTATTAAATTCAGCAGAGTTGCAGGATATAAAATCAACCCACAAAAATTAGTTGCATTTTTATTCACTAACAATGAACAATCTGAAAAAGAAATTAAGGAAACAATTCCATTTATAACAGTATGAAAAAGAATAAACACTTAGGAATAAATTTAATCAAGGAGTTAAAAGACTTGTATACAGAAAACTACAAAATGTTACTGAAATTAAAGAAGACATAAAGAAATGGAAAGACATCCCATATTCATGGATCGAAAGACTTAATATTGTTAAGATGCCAATACTACCCAAAGCAACCCATGGATTGAATGCAATCTCTATCGAAATCCCAAGTTTTATTTTGAAAAAGAAGAAAGATATTGGAAGATGCATCCTTCCTGATTTCAAAACTTTCTACAAAGCTATATTAACCAAAACAGTATGGTAGTGACACAAGGACAGACATATAGACCAATGAAATAAAAAACCCAGCAATAAACCCTTGAATAGGTGGCCAACTGGTTTTCAACAAGAGTACTCAGACCACTGAATGGTGAAAAGACAATCTTTTCAACAGTGTTGAGAAAATTGGATATTCACATGCAGAAGGGTGCAGTTGGACCCTTACATCTGCCATACACAAAAGTAACATAGATGAAAGACCTAAATGCAAGAACTAAGACTATAAAACTCTTAGATGAAAACATACTAGAAAATCTTTGTGACATTTGGGGGTGCTTTCTTGGATATCATACCAAAAATATAGGTAACAAAAGATAAAATAGACAAATCGTACTTCATCAAAATTAAAAACTTTAGTGTATCAAAGGACAGACACTCTCAAGCATGAAATGACAACCCATAGGAGAAAATATTTGCAAATCGTATATCTGATAAGAGATTAATATCCAGAGGGTATACAAAGAACTCCTACAACTCAACAACAAACAAGCCAAATAGAAAATGGGCAAAGGACTTGGATAGACATTTCTCCAAAGAAGATATACAAATGGCCAATAAACACATGAAAAGATGCTCAACATCACCAGTCATTAGGGAAGTATGAAGCAAAACCACAATGAGTTACCACTTTACACCCATTAGGATGGCTATAATAAAAACAAAAACAAAATGGAAAACAAGTGTTGATGAGGATATGCAGGAATTGGAACCATTGCACGTTGCTGGCGGTAATGCAAACCGTTGCAGCTGCTGTGGAAAACAGACAGGATGGCAGTTCCTCAAAGTTAAACACAGAATTACCACGTGATCCAATGACTCCACTCTTAGGTATATACCCCAAAGAACTGAAAGCAGAGACTCAAAGAAATACTTTTACACTTATGTTTATAGCAGCATTATTCACAATAGCAAAAAGGTGGAAACTCAAATGTCTATCAACAGATGAAAGGATAAACTGAATAGCGGCCTTAAAATGAAATTCTGACGCCTGCTAAAACACGGATGAACCTTGAAAGTATTATGCTAAGTGAAATAAGCCATATACCGAAGGACAAAGACTATATGATTCCACTTACATGAGGTACACAGAATAGGCAAATTCACAGAAACAGAAAGCAGATTAGAGGTTACCAAGAGCTTCGGGGAGAGGGACCAGTTCTTGTTTAACGGGAACAGAGCTTTGGTTTGGGGGGATGAAAAACGTCTGGAAATGGATAGTGGTGGTGATGGCCGCACAACACTGTGAATGTGCTTAATGCCACTGAATTGTACACTGAAAAAGGGTTAAAATGATAAATACTGTTAAATATATTTTACCCCAAAAATATCACCAAAAAAAAAATAAAAAACCCACGTGCAATTCAATTCTGGATATTGTTAAGTCAGTCAAACCTGTGAGTGAGAGATATATAAAGAACTGAGGACAGTAGTTACCTCTGAGCAAGGTGGTGTACCCCAAAGTTTTCATTTACACCTGTCATGTTTTATTTCTTAATTTAGGTGACAGGCACAGGTGTGTGCTGTGTCGTTTTACTGATGGTCTGAAATAACCGATAATAATGAAAGCTGACAAGATTAGGAGGCAACACAGGCAGCTTCGCCTGCCATGGAGGAACAGAGACCGACCCCACCTTTCTGAGGTGGCCCCAGTCATTCCACAACCCCACCTCCCATCGCGGCTCTGCTCCAGCACCTCTCCCTGCCACCCCCACACCCCAGCATGGAGGGGACCCTAATTGTTCTCAAAGATGTGGGTCTGGCCTTCAACTAGGCATAGATCTCTCTGGCCCTTGGGCAGGGGTGGGACTAAACTGGGGCACTTCTGTCTGCCCCTCATGCCTGCCCAGCAGAAACTTCCTCAGGTGCCTCTCCCGCCACCCATGAATCCCAAGCCCAGGATTTGCTGAACGAAGGAGAGGGGCGAGCCCAGGGCCCTTGCCCACTCTCACCTGCCTTCTCTGGGGCACATGTGTCCCAGCCTCGGCCCCAGCCCTCACCCCATACCGTGGCCAGGGGTGGGGTGGGCTTTCCCCTTCTTCCCCAGCTGTCTGTCTGGGCCTGGGGGAGGCTTCCACCTCAGAGCAGTATTTCCCTGTTCCTGAGACCAGGGCTCCTTGGGGGCTGCCTGCCCCTCCCCTCGGAAGGCAGGCCCTGGGGGGCAGCAGACACAAGTCATCCAGGCTCCCAGCCTGGCAGAAGGTGGAGGGGCCCTAGACACACACAGCATGTGCAATGGCAATAGGGGGACAGGGAAGTAGGGCTAAAGAGGGAGGGGCCGCTACCCAGTGGGAACTCCTTAAGGGACCCCTGAGACCCTAATGCAATGCCCCTGCAGGCTCCCAGGCTGGGAGGGTGGACAGACTGACCGACACGGGGCAGGACTGAGACGGAAGCAGGAAGGTGCTCCCTGGTGTTAGCAGTATGGAAGGTGGGGTGGGAATGGGACCGGAGAAAGACAGGAAGGCACGTGTGTTCATTTGGGGGGGAGGCGGTGATGAGGTGAGGGGAGGGGGTCCTCCCTACCATGGGTGGGGTCTGAAGTTGGTGGGTGGCATCCAAGCCTTCCTTCTGACTCTGGGTGCCTGTACCCCCAACCCACCCTGTTTCCTGGGACCAAACTTGGCCAGGCCCAGTCTAGCGCTTTGGCCAGGAGATGAGGATGTGGCTTTGCCAACGCCCCTGCATGAAGAAGAAGAGACTTTTGTCCCTGTGGCGCCACTGTCTGAAAAACAAGGCTTTGGTCAATTAAGACCCCCACCCCCAACACCAGGGATGGTGGAAGTGAGTGTCAAGTATAGAGAGGAGACCAGAGGAGCAGCAACAAAAGCAGGGGCCGCCATGCCCCGCCGGTTAGGGCTGGTGCATCAACTAACAATTCTCATTTCGAATTCTCAGATCAGTAGTTGAAGACTGATATTGAAAAGTATATTAAATTTTGTGGCCAAAACACTGACTGTCTTATGCAACAAGACAGATTTCCATGTAATTTTGAGCACATGACCGATTGCACAAGTTTTATAATTTTGGTGGAGTTAAGTTGCAAAACAATTGTGACCAGAATAAAAAACACTCACCCACAATTTCAGGAGTGCCCATACTTGAGACACACTCTGTCTGCAGAGCCGCAGGGCTGCAGTGCTGACAAACCCTGTCCAGGGGTTCCTAACAGCACTTCCTTCTTGGTGTGCACGCATGTGCGTGTGTGTGTTTCCTTTCTAGCTTTTGGCCGGTGCTGTGAACTGTGCCCCACAGGGCCAGACTCACTGAAGTTCTGGCTTTTGCTGGTCACCCAGCAGGACAAGGCAGAACTCTGGAGAGGGACGGAGCACCCCAGCCAGGCCCCGCGTGCACAGCGACGCCCCAGACCTCGGCCCTGCGGGAGCTCTGGCCAGTCAAGGCCGGTGATGAACAATGATTCTGCTTCGGGCACAGCTGGGGAGCACATAAACCTTTCCAGAAAGTAATGGACACATTGGGATTTTAAAGGTACAGCCCTTTGCCTCAGCAATCCCCCTTCTAGGAATCTAACCAAAAGAAAGCTCCACACAACTGGAAAATCCAGCACAAGGTCCATCCCTGTGCTATTCACACCAGCAAACAATCATTAACAATCTGTCCACCAACAGCGGACTGCTCATTAAAAAGTAGGGCCATCCTTGTGAAGGAGCCCTGTTAACCCACTTAAGAAATGACCATGGAGCCCACGCAGTCATCCTAGATAAGGCTCAGGGACACCCGAGCGCAAATCTCAGCTACTCACAAGCTTCAAAGCCTAGAAAGGTACTTCTCAGCCCTGAGCTCTGATGCCCTGAGGCCAGCACTGCTCTAGGTGCCCACGTGACCTTCACACCTGTCACTGTGCCCACGGGCCAGGGTGGTGATGACAATCCTTCAAGAGAACTGCAAAAAATGTGGCGGGGGCCATGCCATCCTTGCCCATCAGGGGTCGTTCTCAAATGGAGGACTTAGAGAAGGTCACCTGCCTTTTCTCACCTTGCCTTCCAGTAATGGCTTTGACCTACAATTTGTGCAAGACCTCCCATGAGGTTACCCAGCTTCTAGGCTGGGCTTTGGGCAAGAAGAAGAGCATTGCTCTGCGGCTGCCTCTGTCTGACCACAGAGCTCCACTAAACCATGGAACCCAACAGAGTTAGAATAATAGGAACAGCTCTTTGGGCTCTAGGTGCATGGACCACCTGCCCTTCCCCCCCACCCCCACCCCCAGGGCCTTTGCACGTGCTATTCCCTCCTCCAAGAAGAGGTCCCAGCCTCCTTTCACTGCGCTCACTCACCTTCCTGCAGGCCCCACCAGGCACATTTCCTCTGGGAAGCCTTCCTTGCCATTGGCCACATCCACCCTGGGACTGCCCTGTACCACTTACTGGCACCTCAACAAACCAGCAGTGAGATGAGCTGTGGAAGGCTCACGGCCGGGTGGAGGGCTCTGCGGCCTTGTCCCCTGCCATGGCGCTCTGCCACGCTGGCTGAGCAGACACAAGAAGGGGATGGGCCACACGTGGCCCACGGCAAACCCTAGCTGGACAGTCGGAGATGCGGATGCTGAGCTCAAACGCATGCGCCAGGACCCACAGAAGGCACCACCCAGGAGGGGCGCAGGGAATGTTCTGGATCCTGACCTGGTGGTAGTTACCTGGGTGTATACACAGATCAAAATCAATGTGACATGCACTTATTGCATGTCTGTTCTACCTCAATTAAAAAGTTTTTTTAAAACTGTTTTTAGCACGTTTTCTTCAAAAGTCAAATTTCTTTTCCTAGGATCTCATCTTCCACATAATCATGCACAATAAACAAGTGAATTGGAAATTCTCTTCCACTCTCCTGAAATAGCTGATTATTTTGCTACCTTGGAGAGGACTCCTGGACTGGGTGGATGAGGCCGTGCCCGCTGGCCCCCTGTGCCCTGGCTACTCAGTCCCTGCTGCTTGGGCAGAGCCCACGTGGCCTCTGGACCCTCCTGCTGACGCAAGCGGTTGGTGGGGTATGGCCAGGCCGCGGCAGGGCTGAGGCTGGTCAGGACATACCACAGGCTGCCAAGAAAACCCCAAGGTGGGAGCCCCGAAGGCTGACATGCATCAGAGCTCTGCTGGGACTCGCCGTGTGAGCCGGGGCAGGGGTTTCCCGCTGGTAACACGTGGGCACTGGCCTCTGCGAGCACCTCCGACGCCTGTGGCTCCTCGGAAAAGCATCTGCTCTGCCACTCCCCTCTGCTGCCCCCAGGGCGCCTCGTCAGCCTGTGGGACCTTGTGCTTCCCATTCCAGACATCTGCCCTCGTGGGCACACCCCGCCCTCCAGCTGGCCCCACCTTGTCTAAAACCATCACAGTGGTTTCCACCAAAAGCAGAGAGCAAGGTGGGGGGACCTAGAGTCCTAATACATGGGCAGGGGCAGGGGACTTGACCCACAGGGATGCTCCTCAGGGACAGCTCCTGGGAGTCACCTGCCATTTCTTTCCCCCACAGGTATGTGTGTGCCTCCAATCTGAGCAGATGGTGTATGCACCTGAGGTGCGTTTAGGAGACAGGGTGCAACAGAGGTCGCTACTGGAGGACTCAAATCCCTCAGGTCCCTCTCCCAGAGTCAAGCACCTGTGACTGGGAGATGAGGGGCGGGAGTGCCTGCAGCTGGCCCCTGAGGAAGGGGGACCCCTCTAGACTCGAGCTCCCTACATTCTGGCTGCACTGTGCCTGGGTAAGTGGGCTCCGCAGCACGGAAGGCCTCAGGTGAAAGTGGGGACACCGGCTGGAGCTGTGCGTGGGTAAGTCTGAGCGAAACCAGAGGCAGGCCCAGGGGCAAGACACCCTGGTGTCCCAGCACTTACGCGGTAATGCAGCAGCGAGAAAGATGAGCCGCTCTTCCCTGCTCCCTCTTCCCCTTTCAGGGGCCGCAAGAAGGCTGGCGTCCTGGTGACCACAAGTTACCAATCTGGCACCCAGCAGAGCCCATGCACCCAGCTGCCTTCCCACCACACATGTTCACTCACAGAGCAGGCACTCAATAAATGCGTGTTTGTGGCGGGTATCTAAAAATACACTGTCCACTTCGGGAGAAGAGGCAGACAGACATGGAAACTGAGGCAGAGGGGCAGTAACTTCTCTTGGAAGGGTGGGGCTGGCACTGCAGAATCTGCCCAATTTTGCCCACCCCACGGACGCCAGCTGGACCAGGCCCGTCATCGCCCACGGGGACCCTCTCCACAGCGACCCAGCAGTGTCCCTGCTACTACTGCCCCTCCCCACGCCACCCCACAGCAGGCAGCAGCCAGACGGCCTCAGAGGAGGGGAACGCAGACCAGCGAAGTAGGAAAAATCCAGGCGAGAGTCAGCTTGGGCCTCACCAAAGTGATTTTTCACACACAGGGGACAACTGCAAACAGACTTTTCCCTCTAGGCAAAGCAAGGGTCTGAGTCGGAGAAGGCACCACCACCTACGAAATATCCCCGCCAAAAAGTTCAAATCTGAATCTGATCACACTTCTAGATGCACATACCAATCCGCAGGAAAGGCAGAGGTCAGAGGGACACGCAAAGGTGCACCATCAACAGAACCCAGGCGGAGGCAAGCCCCACACGGTTCTTCAGCAGTAACACAGGGAAGCCTGCAGATTAGGCGAGGACACCACGCGCTCCTCCTCAGACCCTGGGGGTTTGAACACCAAGTGGACGTCTGAGAATGTTACGAAATCATTGTGTCAGATGTGAAAATGGTCCAGTGGTTAGGCTGTTTAAACGCGCCCTTTCAGGAACCCTCGTACACTGCTGCTAGGAATGTAAATTAGCACAGCCACTATGGAAAGCTGTATGTTCCTCAAAAAGCTAAAAATAGAACTACCATATCATCCAGCCATCCCACTGCTGGGCACATATTCAAAAGAAAAGAAATTAATATACTGAAGAGACATCTGCCCCTCCACGCTTACTGCAGCTCCGTTCACAACAGCCAAGATATGGAACTGAGCTAAGTGCCCAGCAAAGGCTGAATGGATAAAGAAAGCGTGGTGTGTACACAGTGAATATTAGTCAGCCATAAAAAATGGAACTGGAGGCCATTGCGTTAAGTGAAACAAGCACAGAAAGACAAATATTGCGTGTTCTCACTTACATGTGGGAACCAAAAAAAGAAAAAGCGAATCTCATGAAAACACAGAGTAGACTGATGGTTACCAGAGGCCAGGAAAGCGGAGTGGGGATCAGGAGAGGCTGATGAATGGGCACGAAATACAATTCGATGGAAGAAATGAGACCCAGTGTTCGCTAGATCAGTAGTGACTATAATTAACATTAATCTATGACACATTTCAAAATAGCTAGAAAAGAATAATTCGAATGTTCCTAGCATAAAGAAAAATAAATATTTAAGGCAATAGATATTCCAATTACCCTGATTTGATCATTGCCTAATATATGAATGGAACAAATGATCACATGTATCCTGGAAATATATACATCTACTACATATCAATAAAAATAATAAAAAGTGTAGGAAAAGCAAAAAAATAAATTATATAAACTTATAATGAAATAAATTATATTAAAAACAAAAAAATTAATTAACACACCCTTTCAAAAATACATACTGAAAAATTGATAGAAAAAATATGACATTTGGGATTTGGTTAAAAATCACCCCAGGGATGGGGGGGGGGCAGATAAAATAGGATCATCCACAAGGTGACACTGCCGAAGTCACATGATGGGAACACAGAGTTCCCATCTCAATAATCTCTTTTGGCTAATTTTGTATGTGTTTCAAATTTTCCTTAATAAAAAGGATTTCTGAAGTTGTTTGTTTGTTTGAAATCTCAAATACCTCACTGGAGGAGTGAGATAAAGAAAGAGGGCGGGAGAACGTTCACGCAGACAGTGTGGTCTGGGGCGGGGGACTTTGAACCATTCCACAGAAGCTTGTTGCCAGACTTCCTCTCTCAGGTGCACTTTTAACCAGTTTTTAAAATCTCAGTTAAAAAACACCCACCCCATACCCAGAAGTGACAGGGTACAATGCACTCTGCCACCAGCACCGGCCCACGCGCTATTGTGATTGTCTGTGAAAGATAAGCACAGAATCAAAAGTCAGAGTTGAGACACTTTTATAGCAATTTGACATGGTGACCTTATGTCTGCTGAGTCTAATAAGAAGATAATGGGGCTTCTATTTCATATATCTTTGCTTTTATTATAACTATTAATTTTCATGGAATTTTAAAATTTGGCCCATGAGAGTTTAAAATTTTAAAAAACAAACACTCACCTGGGCCTTCACCGCAGAGAGTTTGGGAAGCACTGTTATGGACCAGACACTGATTCCCTGGAGACCCCAAACCCATCAGCTCAAGCGACCAGCCGGAGGCCTCGAAAGCGTCCGTTCTAACGGTTTGCTGTGCTAGCTCGAATACTTGCTGTAAACAAGTCATGGGCAAGGGATTAGCAGCGCTAGGAGCTGTTTGATTATTAAACCCATGCTCACTTACACACTTCCATGCCAGCACGAGCAGGGCCACTCCAGCAAGTGCGAGCAAGGCCCAGCATGTGTGCTGAGTGCCCGCCCTGGGCAAGGCACCTTCACAAGCTGTGGTTAGACAGCCAGCTTTCACACACATGCCCACTACTGTTTCCCTTGCAAATGTCTGCATGGGTTTAATTACAGAGGGTCCCAAGACTGCAAGCTGAGCTGCTTAAAAAACTGACTGCTTCTTTGTATCAACTGGGAATTATTAAACTACAGTGCGGAAATAAATCAGGAACTTGGGTTAGTGGAAGACACCAACTAGCACTCCTGGCTCCTGAAAATGGTATTGCTGTTCTATGACATGCAAAAAACAAAGAAAAAAAATCATAAATATAAACTTATAAAATAAACGCACACTAATATGGAACATCACCTGTATCTATTTTATGCACTGGAGTTCCATGTTCAAGTTGCACTGCTTTAAAAGAGAAGGGAGGGCTGGGTGCGGTGGCTCACGCCTGTAATCCTAGCACTCTGGGAGTGCCGAGGCGGGTGGATCGCTCAAGGTCAGGAGTTCGAGACCAGCCTGAGCAAGAGCAAGACCCCGTCTCTACCAAAAAATAGAAAGAAATGATCTGGACAACTAAAAAAAAATATATATATATATAGAAAAAATTAGCTGGGCATGGTGGCGCATGCCTGTAGTCCCAGCTACTCGGGAGGCTGAGGCAAAAGGATTGCTTGAGCCCAGGAGTTTGAGGTTGCTGTGAGCTAGGCTAACGCCACGGCACTCACTCTAGCCAGGGCAACAGAGTGAGACTCTGTCTCAAAAAAAAAAAAAAAAAAAAAAAAAAGAGAAGGGAAAGTTGCTGGTGGTCAAGATCCTCGTGCTGCAATCTCAGCTCAGCCACCTCTCACAGCTTAGCATCTCTGGGCCTCAGTTTCCTCAACTATATAATTGGAACAGAGCCACCCATTTCACCGGTTTTTTTTATTAGGGTAAAAGGAAATAAGAGCTGAAAACACTTCAAAGAATTAAAAGCACAAAGCTAAAAGCACATGGTGATTTTATCAAGTTCACAGCACGGCCTGCGTTTCTCTCTCTTTCTCTCTCTCGCACAGCTTGTTTCCTCCTCCAGAAAGTGTGCAATGTGATGTTACAACCAATAATAATATCACTAATAACAGATTAAGTCAAGTATCATTGATCAAAAACATACCACCAACCCTGTTGTGTGTGCCCAACACGGTGTAACTGCTTCCCCCGTGAACTCTCGGGTGATCCTCCCTACAGCCCTGCGAGGACCACTCCATCACCCCCGTTTACAGATGGGGCTTTGACAGGACAACAGTACCTGCCTCCGCTTCTGCACTTTCTTGAAGCCCCAATGTGATAACAACAGATGTGAAAATCAATACAAGTACCCAGGGGACCAGCCACAGGGAGTACAGCCATGAACAGGACACATGACCCGTGACCTCACGGGGTCTCATCCTAGGAACCAGCAACAGTGGTATTAACGCCATGTTAACACCGAGGCCTGAGTCTGTGGGCTTTCCTGGGCCAGCCCCTCCCTTGGAGCAGAAAAAATGTTTGTGGTTTTGTGGCCCTGCTGGGATGGTGGTGGGCAAGCCCTCGACGTGGCTTCAGGTCTCTGGCTCAGAGCAGGCATTCAAGTCGGCCCTGCTAAGCCCAACCTGCCAAGCGGGAGCAGAACACAGGGCGTGGGAGAGCACAGAGGCCGGGAGTGCTCCCAATGGCTCCTCTCCCAGCTCGGGCTAGCCGCCGGGGGCCCTGGGAGGCCGCCAGGATTTGCCAGAAACAGCTCACTCTTCACAAGACAATGAATCCACTCTTGACCAGCCAGGACCTTGATTAATATTTGCAAAAGAACGAAGTGGAAAATTCCACCTGTGTGGGTGAAGGCTGGACCTGCAGGATATGTCAACAACCCTGACGGCCTTGTTCCCTCCAGGATGGATCAGGCAGAGAGACAAAGTTCTGAGTAACAGTGATAGAATCTGGGGCCTGTCATTACTCTTGGGTCCAAGGGAATCTCCCTCCGCAGAACACAGACATATTAGGTTTTTTTATTGTCCTGCCTCTCCTCCCCCTGAATTTACACAGCACTTTTAAATCCTTCAACCTGCTTTCCTATCTCCTGTGTCATCTGCGCCTCCTAACAGGCCTGCTAGGGAGGCAGGGCTGGCATCAGTCCGGGGTTATGCATGGGGACGCTGAAGCCCCAGGAGTCCCAGAGCCTCGCTCAAGGCCAGCTGATGGCAAGCGAGGTGCAGGGCGGGCGGTGTCTCGGCCCCACGCTGCACGGAGCCCGTGCGAGGCCAGGGCTACCAGGCAGAGTGGTCGTCCAGGCTCCGACAGAAGCCCTGACCCTCACCCTGCCTGTGGGGAAAAAGGAGGAAGCTCAGACCAGCTCTCTCTGCTGCGCAGGCCTAGGCACCAGCCTCGGAGGAAGGAATGCACTGTTTACTTACTCATCCAAACATTGGACCAGCGACTACTAAGCCCTGGACGTGAAGCCGCACTGTGTCAGGTGGCTCCTTCAGAAACCCAGACCTAGAAGAATTTATGACTGAAGGGAGAAGGTCAGAAAATCTCCAAAGGTTGCTTCTCTCCTAGACTCTAATCGCCTCATCACTGCCATCTGCCTCACCCGCGCCCGTTTACATGAAAAGGACACTGAGGCTCTGAGAACAACAGTGACTTGCCAGAGGTCAGAGAGCGAGGAAGCTGAGACCTCTGACCTGCAGTGCCCTGCCTCCAGTTTATAAAGGCACAGAGTTGTCAGGCTTAGTCGTGTCCCTTCCAGCAGGCCAGCTTGGAGGCTGCAATCTAATCACCAAGGACCTTTCCTGGGGAAACACTTGGGGCATGGCCTTCTGAGCCAGGTGAAACACCCAGGAGGCAGCTGGGTACATCCTCACACCCCACACTCCACGGCCCCTCTGCAGAGCTGGCCTGGGCAGCACCCCCACCTCTAAAGCCAGGGGGCCAGGGCGGTGTCATCTCTGGACCCAGGATAGCGCGAAACCCACTCAGGCTGTGTTGTGGGTCTCGGCCTGGCACCCCTGCCCAGGTACCCATCCTTCCACTCCTCCTCCCCACAGGCTCAGCGGCCTCCGCGCCACCGTCTCCTCATGCTTCCTCTCTCCTCTGCCCACCGGCTTCTTCCCCCCTTTTTAAAACAAAACCACCTCCCATGCCACTCCTATTTCCTCCCGTGTCCGTCCCACCTGTTCTTGCCAAGGCCACCGTGATGCCATTGGTCCCCCTCAGGCCAGAACCCCCGGTCCCTTTGCCCTTCCTTACTCCCCGGTTTTCCTGCTGCAGCGGCTCCCAGTCCTCCCTTCCCTTTGGGAAGCTCTCCTCCCCCAGGGCCCTGTCCTCCTCCGCACCCCGGCCTGCGAATGTCTGGCTCACAAACCCTGTCTGCAGGCCTAACCTCTGCATCCCTGGGGTCCTGGAGCCCCTGCATCTTAACGGCGCCAGCTCTCCGCAGCAGGGACTCGGATACTCACTGTGAGTGAACATGTTGGTGAACGGCTGCCCACTTGCTGGTCTCAGAGGGGCTGGCCCCTACCCACCCTGCACAGCCACCCTGGTGGCCTTTCTAAAACTGAAAAGTGACCACCACCTAAGCCCCTGCTGTGGTTCACTATTGCTACTGTGGGACAAAGTTCACTAACCCATCTGCGCTTCCACAGCAGGGAGGACACCTGTGTCCTTGAATATACTTCTCACTGCACTCCTCCTCAGTCCAAGGGCACCCAGCAGCCAGCACCCAGGTGTCTTTTACCTTTGCACCCCAGTAAGTGTTTGCCAAACAGGAAGATGACTGTTAGAGCTGGAAATGCTCTCAGGGGCCACAGGGCCCAAAGCAACTCAGACGGGGTGGCCCGGCCCCAGGCAGGGGTGAGTACACAGCTTCACCTAAGGGACCCTCCTTGGTCAGGAATCAGACCAATTGTCTGGAAATGTCACCTACAACCCCACATGCAGGCATGCCAGAGACCCCAGCTGACCCTGAGACTGGGGACTGGGCCCCACTACACGCAGGCCAGAACACAAACCTGGCAGGTGGGCCAGGCCGGGCACACAGTGGGGCCTCAGCAAAAACAGTTGCTTGACTCAGTACAACCTCTCACCAGCTGACAACTAACCCATCCATAAGTTCGTACCTCTCTCTAGGCCTCTGTCTTCTCATCGGTAGCATGGAGCTAATTCAGCCTACAAGTTTAAGTGACTCTCAGTTGGTCACCCCAACCTGGTCCTTTGCAAATGGAAGGGGCTGAAGCAGTGGCGTTTTAGGCTCCGTGACTCTACTGTTAGCCCAGCTGATCTTTGTTATGTTAGCCTTCTCCCGAACCACTGCGTCTCAAAGGATGGTGCCTGCGCCACCCCAGAATTACAGGGGAGGGGGCTGTTAAATGCAGCTCCCAGCCCAAGGTCGGGTCGCAATCTCACTTTAGACAGCGCTGAGGGATCCCGGCACAGTGACACCTGAGAACTGCAGCTCCAACAGTGCGGAAGGCTCCCGCTGCTGGAGAGACCCAGGTGTTGCTGTCAATCCTGATTCCGTGGAAATACACATTTACCAGGAAACCTGGGGAGTGGGGATTTCTATCGCCAATAACGTGTAACTTAGTTCTGCGAACAACTAGCTCCCCCAAATAAGTCCAGGAGGCTTCGCTCACGAGCGTCCCGCCCCTTTTGTTTCCCAGACTCGGCGGTTGCGTGAAGGGGCCCCAGTCTCCCGACCACCAACCTCCGTCCCAGGCCTCCCGGAGCTCCGTGCGGGGCGGCCCCCACTACTCACCCACCGCAGCGCGGCCGAGGGCCGGGACAGTCGGCGGCCGCCGAGCAGGAGCGGGAGGGCGGGGGGTGGCCCTGCCCCTGCCCCGGGGCACTTTAACTGGCTGCGCGGGCGCCCGGCGCGCTCTCCGCGTCCGGAAGGGGACAGCGGGCCGCTCGGAGCCGCTCTGACCGGGTCCGCTCCGGGGCGGGGGGCGGGGAGCGGGTCGCGCGGCCCGACGGCGTGGTGCAGCGGGGGCGCCCGGCTCACTGCACGCACGTGTGCGCGGGGCCGGTGCGCGCCGCGGCTGCTGGAGCTCCGGCTCGGACCCCGCCCATCCCTCGGAGCCCCGCAGGCGAGGGCTCTGCGACTTGCTCCACCCTCGGAGGGGGCGGCGGGGCTCGGGCGGCGCTGCGGGAGGCGGAGCCGGGAGGGGGCGGCCCCGGGCGCGGGAATAAGAGCGCAGCGGGAGGCTGGCCCGGGTCCCGCGCGCTGCCCTGGCGATGTCGCTCCTGCTCCTGAGCCTGGTGGCGCTGTGCAGGAGCGCTATGCCCGGAGAGCCGGTAAGCCCCCGCCCGCACCCTTTCCCCTGTTTCGGTCCCTGGAGCCCGGACCCTGACGGTGTGTGACCCGCCAGCCGGCGCTTCTCCAAAACCGTGGACCGCCGGCTGGACAGGGTACGTCTGCACCCTGTGGGGCAGCCCCGATGAGCCTCAGAGCTCCCTCAGTGCAGCTGTCCCAGCCTGGCGGGCATCGGCGTCAGGCTGCTTGAGGCGGGGCGTGGGCACCCGGTACTCTTGATCCTGTCATTTATGCTCACCAAACCTCCGTGTCCTCATCGGAAAAACGAAGGGTGGTACCTAACTCACCAGGGTCTCCTAAGGAACTGAGAGTCTGCAACACAGCAGCAAAGAGCCTGGCGCTTACTAAATGCTCATTATTGTTAGGGGTCTGCCCACCTTTGGGGCACAAGAACTGCTTCTCCATTAGCACCCGCCTTTTTTTGTCATGTTGTCTGCCGTGTTCATTCATGAAGGCAAGTTTCCTTTCTTCCCCAGCGCCTTGAATGATTGAAGGAATCTTCTGATCACTGAGGAGGAAAAAGCTCATCCCCAAAATAGCATTCGCGATTATATCCCTGCCCTCTGCGTATAGCATAACGGCACGGCGGTGACTTGTTGACGGTTAGGGAAAGACAAACCCCATTCATTGTTTCCTGCTGTCCTCAGCGCCTATCCTTGCCCTCTGTCTCAAGTTCCAGGCCCCCTTGGCTGTTTCCACCAGAGGAAGAATTCATCCCTTTGCTGTAACTGCTCTATAAGGCCAACAGTTTGAACTCTGTAACGTTTAGCTGCTGCTTGGCTTCTTCCTAAAACTTGTCTCACCAGCCCTTTGACAAGAACTCAGCTCCTAGTATGGTGGCTTATTTGTTTTTCTAAAAAGTCTGATTTATCCCTCAGAGTTCATTTTTAAAAAGACAGAGGAGCAATTGATGATTTTGCCCAAACCCAAATTACTCAAACAAAAGTCTTGCCTTCTGTTTTACAAGGTGTCTGGAAATGTGGACACTTAGAGGGATCAGAGTCCAGAGCTGGTGGACTTATCACATAGAGTCTTGTCATTGGAACTTGCTGCTGCCTACAAGTTAAATATTTTAGGTTCAGTATTTTACTTCATAACCAAAGTACAAATTATTTTTTCTTATAGAAAGACATGAGCAGTTAACTTCAAAGGGTTTAGTACCAAATTTTCTTGGACACTGATAATCTGGATTTATTTTTTTTAAAGTTCTTTTAAAAAGATAACATGATGAAATCAAAGTTGCTTATGGTTTTCTAAATAATAGCATAGGTGAGTCTTTTTGTATTAGCAAGGGGAATATTTTGGCCTAGCACAGTGGTTCACACCTGTAGTTCCTGCATTTTGGGAGGCTGAAGAGGGAGGATTGCTTGAAGCCAGGGGTTCAAAAGTAGCCTGGGCAACACAGTGAGACCTTGTCTTTACAATGAATTTAAAAATTAGCCAGTCATGGTGGTACACACCTATAGTCCCAGCTACTAGGCAGGCTGAAGCAGAAGGATGGCTTGAGCCCAGGACTTCTAGGTTACAGTGAGATATGATTGTGCCACTGCATTCTAGCCTGGGCAACAGAGTGAGACCCTGTCTCTAAAAAAACAGAAGGGGAATATTTTAAAGAACCTGGGGAAGGTACCATGGACTGCATTCATAGCTTTCTTCCTTTCGACTTCTTAGCATAGCTACTCCTTAATCTGGGGAAGCTCAATAAATACTCCGGACCATCCTGAAAACCTACAAACATTAGAGTGTGAAGGTGCTTCGTGATGGTCCAGAGTCATCCCCTGCTTGTGGCAGGGAAGGCCGACACCCAGAGACAGGTGGAGACCCACCCCTGGTCTCCAAGGGTGTGGGCTGGCTTAAGGATCAGGTACACTGATGGCAAATCCATGGGCCATCATAGCCTACAATGAAACTATGATGTGGAACCAGTTTATCTTTTCTTTGAAATTTGGTCACTTGTTTATGCATTTAAGGGACAAGATGGTGTGTTGTCTAATTCAGCAGAGGAAGGCTTGTGGTTTGCTGGCTTCCACATGACACTTGGTCTCTTTCTCTCCTGCAGACGGTTCAGTGTGGCTCTGAAAACGGTAAGCGCATTAGGGAATGGGTATTGTGGGCTTTGCTTTGGAAGCATAGTTGTAATTTTTAGGGGGCCTGTACATTTAGGACATTGGAGACTAGGCACAGGGTGAACCATTGCTTTGTTAGCTGGTGCCGATGAAGTGTCTGTCTGTTCTGGGAGAATAAAGTGGTGTTTCAGATGGGCTGGCACAGCAGGGTAGGACTTGCCATGCAAGGTGGAAAGTGATGTCTGCCACTCTGCAGAGGGAGATCACTTATAGTTGGGACCAGAAAGCAAACATTTCATAGAAGAGTGGGTGTTTGAGATAGTAGCATTTGAAGAATGGGCGGGCTTCTGCCCAAGAAATGTGGGCAAGGAGGGTGAGCTGAAGGAGAGATGGCACCAGCAAAGGCTAGGCAGTGGGAACATGGGGGTTGTGCGGGCCAGCCAGCTGGAGTCCAGGGCTGACCCTAATAAACACGTTAAATACACTATATATATATATGTACTTAGATACACAGGTATCTAGAGTGGTCCCAAGTGCTCTGCAGGT
Source organism: Indri indri (assembly GCA_004363605.1). NCBI lineage: Eukaryota > Metazoa > Chordata > Mammalia > Primates > Indriidae > Indri > Indri indri. The sequence continues at coordinate 47,471 of RJWJ010005549.1, read as the reverse complement.
TGGCACCAGGAGATTGAGAGTATTTCTCTTAGGTCAACATCACCTCGACTATAAAACAGCCAGCACCAAGAAACATTTGGCCTACCTTAGCAGGAAGTGACGCCTTGTGAATGGGGGTGGACCAGGGTGGGTCACTGAGAGATGGCATCAGATGGGGCTGGGGAAAGGAGGGTCACAGGAAGTCTTGCCTTTTCCCAGGGCCATCTCAAGAGTGGGAGAGCCCACATATTCTGACCCCAGGAGACTTGAGGGATCTCCAAGTGGAACCTGTTAAAACCAGTGTTGCAAAGGAGGACTATTCGATTTTGATGAATATCAGCTGGATACTCCGGGCAGATGGTAAGTGTGCCCCAAACATAAGGCCTAAAGTCTCTACTAAACCAGAAATGTGCAGACTATATGACCCATTAATTCTACTCCTAAGCATTCCCAACGGAAATAAATACATGCACCAAAAGGTACATCCGAGGCTGTTCATAGCAGCATTATTCATAACAGCCCCAAATTGGAAAGGACTGAAAGGCCCAACAGCAGAATGGAATCAACAAAGGATTCCATTATAGCAGTGAGAGTGAATGCTCTGTAACTACACACAATATGCATGAATGTCTCAAACGTGAGAAGCCAGATTCAAAAGAATTCGTACATTTATATCTGTGTGCATGCCTACAGTCATACATGCTGATTCCATTTACAGAAAGTGCTGCAAAACTAATCTAGTGGTTAGAAGTCAGGGTAGTGGTTACTCTTGGGGTGGGCATGACAAAGGAAGCATGAGGGATGCTCCTGGGGTGTTTCTTGACCTGCGTACTGGTCACGTGAGTGTGCAAATGCAAGTGGTACGCTTACGATCTGTGTGCTTTCTGTATGTTATACTTCGTGGAAGAAGATAGGGTAAGGCAGAGATGATTCCCCCTAGTTTAGGAAAAGCATGGCTTAGGTAGGTGACTTCTCCACTTCCTAAATGACATCATGAAACTCTTGGCATTTCCCCAAGATTACATTGCAAGGCAAGTCAAGTTCCTTTGATGAGCTAATCTTGGGATCCTAATGCCCACATTTGTGGTTTCCATCTGCTAAATTCAGGTAAAGTCTATCCATTCAAGAATCCATGAATGCCAGGCACAGAGAGATGAGTTGGCTGCGGTCTCTACCCAGCAGGGCTTTCGGGGGAGAGGGGTTGGCAGACACAGGCAGTGTCAGGGGAATCCCAGAAGGGAGCTGTGCTCCATCTGAGTGGGATGGGGCAGGGTGGCTCAGGAGAGGGCCCCTGGTGAGACTATATTAGTAAGATGAGGCAATAAGGCTTTGGCCCGTTACCTGGCACAGAGGGAACTCTTTTTTGGCTATTGTCATAGGCTATGGTGCATGAGTTAGACGGGGTTTAAAGAAGTAAGACTTGGAGGAAGAGAATGGGAAGAAAGGGCATTCCAGAGAAAAGAATCAGCAAGGACAAAGGTGCAGTCAGATCAGGCATGGTGTGGTGATAACTCCCTCGGAGGGTCTTTGTGGGTTCTCCGAGGCAGGCCTGTTCTTCCTAACAGACCCAGAATAATGCAGAGCTATAGTCACCCTTGCAGGCATCCTATGAAACCCAGGCTGACCTCCGAGAAGAGACGAGCTTTGGTCTTTGAATTCCGATCTGCTGCTGCTGAGCTTTGTAAGTTTAAGCGAAGCTCCCTGCAACTCCCCACGCCTCACTCACTCCATCTGTAAGCTGGGCAGAATTGTTCCTACCTTTTAGTGCTGTTGTGAATAGGAGCTGAGGTGTAAAGGAAAGCATGCTAGCAAAATATCTAGCATCACGTCAGCCACACAGTAAGTGCTAAATAAACAACTGCCCTCTTGCCTATCTCGGCAGCCAGCATCCGCTTGTTGAAGGCCACCAAGATCTGCGTGATGGGCAAAGGCAAATTCCAGTCCTACAGCTGTGTGAGGTGCAATTACACAAAGGCCTTCGAGAGTCAGACCAGACCCTCTGGCGGCAAAGTAAGCACTTTTAGGTACTTGGCTAACTGTGGCAAGCTGGGCCCTTTGGGGAACATGGATGACATGCTGCACAAACAGGCTGGTGAGCAGCTATGACTCAGCTCAGAGCTTGGAGCAGGATGCCTGGGTTCAAATCCCATTTCTGGCCACTTGTCTCTCTGTCCTTTGGGCAGGTCAGCATCTCTAGTCCTCAATTTCCCTATCAGCAAAGTGAGGGAAGCCAGATAAATTATATCCTGACTGTAAAATTTTACACTTCTCTGATTCTGTGACCTACACTGGCAAACTGGGTGGTGCCCATTCCCTAAGCAGACACAGGCTAGAGACTTATGTTTCAGCAGAATAAGGAATGAAATTATAATGAAAAGGGCAACACACAGATGTGCTGTTTCTGCACTGCACAGTGTGTTGGGAACTCAGGGTTCCTTGCTTTGCCTTTCAGTGGACGTTTTCCTACCTAGGCTTTCCTGTGGAGCCAAACACATGCTATTTCATTGGGGCCCATAACATCCCCAATGCAAATATGAATGAAGACGGCCCTTCCTTGTCTGTGAATTTCACCTCACCAGGTAAACTTCCTCACTATTCTATTGTTCTGTCTTGTCTTGCCTGCTTTGGGGTATGTGGTTTGGAGCAGAAAGCCTGGGGAACTGTGGATTAGGCCTTTGGGCTGGCCAAGTGTTTCCTCACCTATAATATGGACATGGTATAACCACACCTCACTCACAGAGCAGAGAGGATTAGGTCAGGTGAAATGTAGGAAAAAGCCCCTTCCTGTGTGTCAGGCACAGTGCTGAGTACTTGACATGTGACATTTCACTTAAGCCTCTCAACAACCCCGAGGTTGGGACAGCCCCATGAAGAAATTGAGAGGTTAAGTAACGTGCCCTGGGTTATACACACAGTAAAACTGAAGCTGACATTCAAACTCTGGTCTTTCTTGACCAATGCACTTTAGCTGCTTTTTATGTCATTGATGCAAAATGTTTGTTCGTTCCAGTCTCAGCTTTCTAGTGGGCTGCGTGTGGCCAGGCCTCTGAGGATCTGCAGACTCCAGTAGGCTTGTCCCAGGGCTGTCTACACGGGGCAGGGTGGTACTCAGTGGAATGCCAGGCCATGGTGGGGAAGAGGCAGGTTCATGTGTATGAGGGGCCCATCTGGGCTGGGTCACCTACTCTGTGCCCCAGTGCTGTCGTCTGTCTCAGGTGAGCCGTCAAAGCCAATGGAGTAATTCGCAATTTGTTGTTGGCCTCTGAGATTGTGGTCCAGGGTGTTTTTGGTGCCGTACCATTTACTACACAGCAGTTTCCAGCTTTCTTGATGAGAAAAAACCTCATTTTGTTTTTAAATAAACTTCTTTATTTTGGAATAAGTTACATTACAGAAAAGTTGCAAAGCTAATAAAAAGAGTTTCCATATACCTCTCACCCAGATTCTCCTATCGTTAACATCTTATGTCGCCACGGTACATTTGTCAAAACTAAGAAACCAACATTAATACATTTCTATTAGCTAAACTCCAGACTTTTTTGGATTTCACCTGCTTTTTCATTAATGTCCTCTTTCTGTTCCATTACATTTAGTCCCTTGTGTCTTCTCAGTCTCCTCTGGGGCGTGTTATCCACGTGACATCACTGCTGAGGTTCACCTTGGTTAAGGTGGTGCCTGCTAGATTCTCATGTAAATCTACTCTACGTAGATTTCTCAACTCCAGGTTTTGGAAACAAGTCAGTAAGTCTACCCCACCCTAGGGTGGGGATCCAGGGGTAGATTAAGTTTCGTGTCCTGGAAGAGGCAGTATCTACATATACTACCAAATATTTCTAAAGAGTCTTCTCTTGGGGATCATAGATATGGTTTTTTTTGTTTTTTGTTTTTTGTGTTTTTTTTGAGACAGAGTCTCACTCTGTTGCCCGGGCCAGAGGGCCATGGCATCAGCCTACCTCACAGCAACCTCAAACTCCTAGGCTCAAGCGATTCTCCTGCCTTAGCCTCCTGAGTAGCTGGGACTACAGGCATGCGCCACCATGCCCGGCTAATTTTTTCTATATATTTTTAGTTGTCCAGCCAATTTCTTTCTATTTTTAGTAGTGACGGGGGCTCACTCTTGCTCAGGCTGGTCTTGAACTCCTGACCTTGAGTGATCCTCCCACCTCAGCCTCCCAGAGTGCTAGGATTACAGGCATGAGCCATGACCCCTGGCCACAGATACAGTTTTGATAAAGGCTGTATTTAAATTAAACTCTGGTTATCACATCATGGGGAGATGATCTTTGGTTTAACAATAAAATGTTAGTGTCCCATTTAAATTTGCCATCTTATATCTGGAATGTTTTGGCAATTCGTTACAGGTGTGGTATGCCTGTGTGTGTGTACTTGTTGGCAAGAGGGTGGAACAGAGATACCTTTTCTAAAATGTAAAAACTTTCAAATTTCCAGGCTGCCTAGACCACACAATGAAATATAAAACAAAGTGCATCGAGGCAGGTAAGTAAATATAGCATTTGCTTTTATTATTTGAAGAAACCGGTAACTTGAGCCAGCATAGCTCTCTCCATCTTTTTACAGATGAAGACACTGAGGCCTCTGGGATGGGGGGTTATGTATCCCAGTCCCTCAGACAGTGAAGGCAGAAGCACCCAGGGCTCCTAATCCCTTACCAGCACTTTGCCCACTGAGTTGAGCAACCTGTCCCGGGGATAGACTCTTAGTAGGTTTATGCAGCAGAGCAACAATGTAGTCACACAAGACCGCTCCCATTCCCTTGGCTAACATTTGAGCCCAAATCGCACTTAACAGTGGTGCCAGCTGAAGGCCCTTCGTGATGGCTTGGAGTCCTGTAAGCCCTTTCACCTGCCCGGACACCAGCACTGCCAACCTGTGGCCATGGGGACCCCGAGAACCTTCTGTTTGGATTCGCAAACATTCAAGTGGGAGTGTTAGCTAAAGGAATGACCTAGAAGCATGCCCTTATCCTGTGTCCTCAAAGGTGATCACCTTTCACATGCTAGACTATTAGAACCCAATGCCTTCCCCTTTAAGTTTGAAATAAGCGCCTTTAGAATAATCAGTCGCTAATGCCTAATTTCCACGGGTTTGTGTAAATTTCTGGGTAATGTTAGGACGCTAAATAAGGGTTGTGGCATTTGGGGGGATTGTTTCCAAACTTTTAGACCCTCTTCACCCCACAAGGCATCCCTGTGTACGCTGTCAGACTGGGCTGCATGTGCTGTCCTGGTGAGAAGGCAGATTTGGAGCACCGAGCTTCCTTTCTCACCTCCCCCAAGAGTGATCTGTAGGAGTGTGAACACTGGGGTGTGAGGAGGTCGGAGGGCCTTGAACTCCTAAAGATAGTTCTGAGCCAGGGCCTGAAATGGTCTCCTAGGTGGGGAAGATAATTCATGCTATTATATGTCATGTTCCTGGAAATCAATCTAGTCCTTATTTGCAAGTCACATCAATGAGACAACAGACTTTTTCTGACAGAGTCGATCTCTCAGGGTATCCTCTAAGCTTTGAGCCATTTCCTTCTTTCTTTGCATCCAGTAAAACTGGCAGAATTGTCTGATAGATGAGGTTCCTGGAACACAGAATATTCTAGTGGTCATATTCCTGATCCTGAATTCACTTGCTCTGTAATCTTAGGCATGTCTCCTAACCTGTGGCTCCTTCTCCCCATCCTGGGAAGGAGAAAATACTGACATCCCTCCCACCCCGCCCACTGCCAGCCCTTATGTCAAAGCAGAGATTAAGAACGTAAGTGAGAAGTAGAACCCAGTCAGAGCCTCCTACCACCCCCAGCCCAGGGAAGCTATTTTCAGCAGAACAGCGAAGTTGGATCCCTATACTTTTCTTGGATAGCAGATACTTTGGGACTCTGGGAGCAATGATAAAAAGTTCACTGTGTAGTGGTGTCCCTGTCTCTTAGCTGTGTGCCTGAGAACTTAGATTTGTTTTTGTAAAGCCCTTTGGGGAATTTTAATGAGGCAGGAGGTAGCAGGTTCATCCACGTGATTCTCTCTCAACTCACAGGAAGTCTGTGGGATCCAAACATCACCGCTTGTAAGAAGAATGAGAAGACAGTAGAAGTGAATTTTACAACCAGTCCTCTTGGAAATAGATACATGGCTCTCATCCTGAATAACTCCATCATTGGGTTTTCTAACGTGTTGCAGGTACTCTTTCCCTTCATTCCCTTAACGTCACCCCCATCATCAACCTCCAGCTTTCCTTAGCTTGTTGATGGAAAATGAGGACACTTTAGGATTCCTGAACAGCCTCTCTTTGGATAGAGCACACGACTGTCTATTGTCCAAATGTGCTGGGCCATTTCAGTTAATTCAACAGATAAAAACAAGTCTCTGTGGGCATCCTGGGATATGTCACTGTGAATCTAAAACCAAAAAAAGTAGGAGTTTCAGAAGTATGAAATGAATCCTTGTTCAAACATAGTCTAATGAACTGAAAGTCAGTTTGAAAAGCAAGGCTCTTTCACTGGTGGTCTTTGATCTGCTCACTCATGACTTAATTCTTGACTGTCTCACTTATCTGCACCAGAACAAAGTATCGCGAACTTCTGTAGTGATTCCAGTGACTGGGGAAAGCGAAGGTGCCGTGGTCCAGGTAAAGTTTAACAGGTGCTTTGGGGAGGGGAGGGATACTAGAAGACTGACTGTTGGCTCATAATTGCTTTCGATGAGTCCTTTTAAGGATGAGTTCCTTCCCTCCTCCCAAACACACTTCTGCTACCAGACCCGAGTTTAGTGATGTTAATGGAGGCTCCTCCTCTGCAGTCTCCATGGTGCTGAGGCCAAGAAGCTGACCTTGCAGTCGGGGTCCTTTTGCTTGTATTAGTGGCTGCTGACTTTCCAAAGTGCTTTTCTTTCCATTCCTATCACAGACACTCAGGGATAGGAGTACCATCTTACTTCCCCAAGCCTCAGTTTTAACAGCAAAATGAAGTTGCAAAGGATTTGAAATTGGAAGGTCTGGGTTCCACATAAGTGCATGAACTTTGGAGAGGGATTGCCTGTCCTCTCAGGGCCTCTGCTGACCAAGGCAGGAAACAGGAAGTTGGACCCGTAGATGCCCTCAGGTCTCTTTCAACTCTGTGTTTATAAAGTGGGTCCAGTGGGACACAGCCACACCCAAGAGAATTAGGAGATTTTATTCCTCCTTCTCTGGAATATGAAATGCCCAGATATGCTGGCAGGGGCAAGCACATTACGACTACACCCCTTTTCTAGGGAACCAGAGAATTTCCTAGGGGACCTGCCTGTGGTAAAGCACTGACTGAAGTCATTAAGAGCACTTACTGCTCTCTTTGTCTAGAGGAAATATTGTGTGTTAACATGTGACCTAGCCCTTTCAGATATGGAACCCAGCATGTTAGTTACATGTACAGAGTTTAGGTTCAGAACTTGGGGGTCTTACGTGTTTCAGTCTTGGGGCACTGGTTTGGATTTTAGGACTTTGTTACAGATGTGTGACTAAGGAAAAAATGCCCATGACAATGCTAGATGTAGGGCTGAAACCAGAAAAAAGGGAAGAGAAGGTTTGGTGAAGTAGGAATAATGTTGAGATTTTGCTCTGAAGCATACTGTGAACTTTCTGTCTCTCATTTTTCCTCAGCTGATTCCGTATTTCTCTACTTGTGGCAACGACTGCATCCGACACAAAGGAACTGTTGTGCTTTGCCCACAAACAGGTGTTCCCTTCCCTCTGGCTACAAGTAAGGGCTCTGTTGTTTTCATAGGATGATCAAAGCAGTTCAGGACATAAAGGGCCCAATTTTCACTGCCGCCTACTCAGTATATGGCGGGGCATGTGCACATGGGGAGTGTGAGGGGCCCCCGCCTATGTATGCTGAACTGGGATGCAAAGAAAGCCACCAGTGCTGTCCCAGAGAGCCTACAACAGAGTAAGAACAAAGGCTTTATTTGTAAAACCACTCACGACCCTTTATGAAGCAGGATACACTGAAGAAAGGAAAAAAATAAACAGTATAAAATGGATGCTCTAAGTGTCACAAGGATCTGCTGAAAAAGGTCAATGGCACAAAATGACTGGGTGTAGAGGGAATACGCATTTCCCTGCATTTTGATTCTCTTCACAGTCTCGGCAGCCCACGCTGAGCTGTTACTGTGACTTGATGCGGTCACACAGCCACCATTTGAATAAACAAATTAGCAATACTGGCACCAAAGACACACCTCACTAGTGCCTGAGAGCAACGTATTCTGGAAAATGTCTCTCTAGATTTAGAGAAGTGTCAGTTCTTTCATTACAGATGGACAAATAAAATGTTGCCAGAACTAGCCAAGGGATGGGGTCAAAAGTTAGAAGGTGTCATTCTTAGAATCTCAGCCAAATGAAGACAACCCAGGTGCCTAACAATCCCGACTTCTGTGTAGGCACAGGGCCGCATGAATGCCTGAGCACTTTGTGCCTGAATTTACCTGAGCCTCAATGTTCCTGTGAGGGGTGGCATTATCCCCAACATGTATCAGTCTAACAAAACAGCTTTTAAAAATGCCATGTAGGCCGGGCGCGGTGGCTCATGCCTGTAATCCTAGCACTCTGAGAGGCCAAGGCGGGAGGATTGCTCGAGGTCAGGAGTTTGAGACCAGCCTGAACAAGAGTGAGACCCCATCTCTACTAAAAATAGAAAGAAATTATCTGGACAACTAAAAATATATGTAGAAAAAATTAGCCAGGCATGGTGGCACATGCCTGTATTCCCAGCTACTTGGGAGGCTGAGGCAGAAGGATTGCTTGAGCCCAGGAGTTTGAGGTTGCTGTGAGCTAGGCTGACGCCACAGCACTCACTCTAGCCCAGGCAACAGAGTAAGTCTCTGTCTCGAAAAAAAAAAAAATGCCATCTAGACTGAGCATGGTGGCTCACACCTGTAATCCTAGCACTTTGGGAGGCCAAGGTGGGAGGCCAGGAGTTCGAGACCAACCTGAGCAAGAGCGAGACCCTGTCTCTATAAAAAATAGAAAAATTAGTTGAGCGTGGTGATGTATGCCTGTAGTCCCAGCTACTTGAAAGGCTAAGGCAGGAGGATCACTTGAGCCCAGGACTTTGACGTTGCAGTGAGCTGTGATGACGCCACTGCATTCTACCCAGGAGACAGAGCAAGATGCTGTCTCAAAAAAAAAAAATGCCATCTACACATACTATGTAAGTAAGTAACTACACCCAGAATCCCAGAATAACACTTATTCCACAAAGAACAAAAAACCAAATGTGTACTCTGGTTACTACAGTGAAAATGTCTGTGCAGGTAAGGAGTGAGAAGCTAAAGAACTTTTAGAAAACTGTTCTTAACCTCCTGGGTCCCATATCCCTTTTGAGAATCTAATGGAAAAACAGAGATTAGCAGACTCTCAAAAGATCTTCTGACCCGTGGTTTTAAAGGGATCTAAACTTCTACAAAGTATAGAGTAAAAAATCTTAGTTTTCAAATAGGAGATAAACGTGGTTTTGTTTTGCCAAAGGTGAGTGAGCTTTGTTTTCTCCAGACAGCAGCGTGTTAGGAGGCTGGCTGCCTCTCCTCCTCCCGTCTCTGCTGGTGGTCACGTGGGTGCTAGTGGCCGGGATCTATCTAATCTGGAGGCATGGTAAGCGTTGTAATTTTTTAAAAATATCCTAATGAGGAAATAAGATTAAAAAAATTTTTTTTTCCTGTTGCCAAGCCACCTGTAGCAGATAAATTTTTTTAAAGGAGGTTCCTCTAGAGGCAATCGCACGTTGGCATTTCCCAGAGTTAGACAGCATTTATTTAATGCCTTTTGGTGTTCCTTCAGACTGACAGGATAATGACTGGATTACATCTGCCAGGTTAAAAGCACAGTCAGGACTTCCAGATCTGGTGACTATCACCTGTTTTATTTTTACCATTGAGGTAACTGTAAGTACTGAAATGGGCAAAAGAGGAATGGTAACCAATTGCACTTTACCTGTGACAGGTACTCTATGCTAGTTCCTAATTTTTAAAAACAGCTTTTCTGAGGTGTCAGAAAAACATTCTTGGATTCAAATACAGTTAACCCTTGAACAGCATGGGTTTGAACCACATGGGTCCACTTATATGTGAATTTTTTTCAGTAAATATATTAGAAAAGTTTTTTGGAGAGTTGCAACAATTTGAAATAGACAAAGTGTAGCCTATAAATATTGAAAAAATTTTAAAGAGGTTAGGTATGTCAGGAATGCATAAAATTTATGTAGATATTAATCTATTTTATCATTCACTACCATAAAATACACATAAATCTATTATAAAAAGCAAAAATTTATCAAAACTTATGCACACACAGACCGTACATGGCACCATAGTTGAGAGAAATGTAAACAAACATAAAGATGCAGTATTAACTGCATAAAATTAACTGCAGTACATACTGTTCTACTGTAATAATTTCGCAGACACCTCCTGTTGCTATTGCAGTGAGCTCAAGTGTTGTGTCGGCTTAAAACACCATGTAATGCTAATCATCTCCATGTGAGCAGTTCATCTGTCCAGCAAATTGCATATCACAGTAAAAAGTCTGATCTCCAGTGGTTCTTGCATGTTTTCCATGTTTAGTGCAATACTGTAAACCTTGAATAACACCCTAGGACCCACACCAAGTGCCACTAGTGATTCTAGAAGTGCTACCAAGAAGCAGAGAAAAGTCATGACATTATAAGAAAAAGGTGAATTGCTTGATACGTATCGTAGATTAAGGCCTGCAACTGCAGTTGCCCACCATTTCAAGATAATGAATCCAGCATAAATAAGGACCATTGTTTAAAAATTAAAAAAAAAAAGGAAAGAAAAAGAAATTAGTCAAGCTGTGGTGGCAGCAGGTGTGAAAATCTTGTACTTTTTGTGAAATACCTTCTTATATGGTATTGAAAATGCAGCTTTTACGTGGGTGCAAAATGGCTATAAGAAAGGCATACCTATAGATTCTCATATGATTTGAGAAAAAGCAAAGTCATTATAAGACAACTTGAGGCAAAAGGAAGGTGAAGGTTCTAAAGCTGGAGAATTTAATTCCAGCAAAGGATGTTTAATAATTTTAGAAAGAAGTTTGGCTTAAAAAAATGTCAAGATAACAGAAGCAGCTTCTGCCAACCAAGAGGCAGCAGAGAAGTTCCCAGACACCATTAAGAAAAATCACTGAGGAGAAAGGGTATCTTCCTGAACAGGTTTTTAAGGCAGACAAAAGTAACCTATTCTGGGGAAAAAAAAATTATGCTACAAAGGACATTTATTAGTAAGGAAGAGAAGTGAGCACCAGGATTTAAGGCAGGCAGGAAGAGACTAACTCTACTGTTTTGCACAATTGCAGTCGTGTTTGTGATCAGGACTGCCTTTATCTATAAAGCTGCTAACCCCGAGCCTTGAAGGGAAAAGATAAACACCGACTGCCAATCTTTTGGCTGTACAAGAAGGCCTGGATGATGAAAACGCTTTTTCTAGGTTAGTTCCATCAGTGCTTTGTCCCTGAAGTCAGGAAGTACCTGGCCAGTAAGGGACTGCCTTTTAAAGTTCTTCGGATATTGTAAAATGCCCCTGGCCACCCAGAACCCCATAAGTTCAATACCAAAAGCATCAAGGTGGTCTACCTGCCTGCAAACACAGCTTTCCTAATTCAGCCTCTAGATCAGGGGGTCATAAGGACCTTTAAGGCTCATTACACACAGTACTCTATGGAAAGGATTGTCAACACTATGGAAGAGAGCCCTGATCGAGAGATCATCATGAAGGTCTACTAGGATTACACCATTAAAGATGCCACTGTTGTTACACTAAAAGCTGTGAAAGCCATCAGGCCAGAAACAATAAATTTCTGCTGAAGAAAACTCTGTCCAGATGTTATGCATGACTTTATAGGATTTATGACAGAGTCAATCAAGGGAATCATGAAAGGGCTTGTGGATATGGCAAAAAACGTGGGGGCAGGGAAATGAAGGATTTCAAGATATGGACGTTGGAGAAATTTAAGAGCTAACAGACACCACACCAGAGAAGTAACAGAAGACAACCTGATGGAGATGAGTGCTTCTGAACCAGTGCCAGACAGTAAGAAAGAAGACGCAGAGGAAACAGTGAGAAAACAAACTTGACGTTAGATAGTCTGGCAGAAGGGTTCCAATTATTCAAGACTGCTTTTGACTTCTTTTACAACATGGACCCTTCTACAATACAGGCACTGAGACCACAACAAACAGTAGGAGGATTGATACCACATAGAAACATTTCTAGAGAAACGGAAAAGCAAAAAGGTCAGAAATTATGATGCATTTCCATAAAGTTCCCGAGTGTGCCTGCCTCTCTTGCCTTCCCTTCCGCCTCTGCCACCTCTTCCGCCTCTGCCACCCGAGACAGCAAGACCAACGCCTCGTCTGCCTCCTATTCAGCCTACTCAACATGAGGATGAAGACCTTTATGATGCTCCATTTCCACTTAATAGTAAACATATTTTCTCCTGATTTTAATAACATTTTTCTCTAGCTTTATCATTAGAACACAGCATACAATATATATGATATGCAAAGCATGTGTTAATCAACTGTGTATGTTACCGGTAAGTCAACAGTAGGCTATTAGTAGTAGTAAAGTTTTGGGGGAGCCAGAAGTTACATGTGGATTTTCAACTGCATGGGGGGCTGGCACTTCTGACCCCTGCATTGCTCAAGCATCACCTGTACTGTCTAAGGTCTTTGCCAACTCTAAAACATTAAGTATTTGCATACAGAAGTCAGTATTTATATAGATACACAGCAAGAGGCAGACCCATTAAAAACTTCTGCTCCTTTTCTCTAGATGTCGAAAAGGAAATATAAATGCACTTTCAGTCATTTGTGACAATGCAGATAGAATAAGATTAACTCCATGTTCTTTCTAAGCTAAGAAAGCTATGTGGCATTTTTACCTCAAAAATACTTATATTTAGGGAATGTTGTCTGACCTGTATTAATTAAAGTAGTTTCATACATAGTTTCTGTTTTTTAACACTGTATAGGACAGAATTCTAGGTAAGTTTCAGGGGCTGAAATGGGGTACCACTTAACTTTATGGAACTATAAACTCTACCACCTGCAGGTAGAAGATGGTACAAACAACTACTGAGTTAACTCAAAGTGTGATATGAAGTGCAGAGGTCAGGTGTCCATGTTTACATAGAGCATTAAAAATACTGAATTTATAACTACCCACCTTAAACAAAGTACCTTAAATCTAAACAGTTTCTATGAATTTATTTGAAAAGATAAGGCTTGAATAAGAGGACTGATTTTTACGGTTTAACACATTAACTGCCATGTGAGTTGTATTTAAATCATGCCAGTTTTCAGCCCGGGGCCTTGTGACGCATATGTAACTCACAGGTCTTCACCTTGGGAGTGGTGTGAACTATTTTTCAAGTTGCATATAACTCACGCATAGAAAACAATAAAAAATAACAAATTTTTCGTTAAATTAGAAAGGATCATTTTGTTTTACAGTTTTTATTCTATTTTCGTAATAAAACACCATGGCCCCAAGCAAAAAAATTTTTTTGTGGCAGTGTGTTAAGGATCAGTGTGTTTCAGGTGATATGTTCAAAAGGAACATCAGGGATGTTTTTCCTGTTAGGTAGTAACAAGATGCCTGGTGCTCAGCTGACATTCTCTAGCAAGGGAACAATTGTCAGTGATGGTTTACAAAGAGCAGGAGCTTGCTGTTTGTTGTTCACAGATAACAAATGCTTTTCTTCCCTCTACAGAAAGGATCAAGACCACTTCCTTTTCTGCTACCATGTTACTGCCCACCATTAAGGTTCTTGTGGTTTACCCATCTGAAATATGTTTCCATCACACAGTTTGTTACTTCGCTGAATTTCTTCAAAACCATTGCAGAAGTGAGGTCATCCTTGAAAAGTGGCAGAAAAAGAAAATAGCAGAGATGGGTCCAGTGCAGTGGCTTACCACTCAGAAGCAAGCGGCGGATAAAGTAATCTTCCTTCTTTCCAATGACATCAACACCGCGTGTGACAGTACCTGTGGCAAGAGCAAGGGCCGCATCCGTGAGAACTCTCAAGACCTGTTCCCCCTCGCCTTTAACCTTTTCTGCAGTGATCTAAGAAGCCACACTCATCTGCACAAATACGTGGTGGTCTACTTTAGAGAGGCTGATACCACAGACGATTACAGTGCTCTCAGTGTCTGCCCCCAGTACCACCTAATGAAGGATGCCACCACTTTCTGTTCAGAACTTCTCCGTGTCAAGCAGTGTGTGTCAGTGGGGAAAAGGTCACAAGCCTGCCACAATGGCTGCTTTTCCTGGTAGCTCACCCATGAGAAGCAGAGAGACCTTGAAGCCTTCCTTCAGGATCATCACAAAAAAAGCATTTGTGATGATCCTGAAGTATACTCTATAGCCTGCAAGTAGTCTACTAGTTAAAACATTTTATGCCAATAAAGTTCTTGTTACAAATATTGCCAACTACTGTAGTATTAAGCATTTAAACTAAATTTATAGATACAAAGCTAAATCATTTTTATACCTACAAATCAAAAGTAGTTATAATTGAAAACTATGACCATTCTGAAAATGCAATAAAGCATCTTCCAACCAAACATCCAGTCTTGCTAGTACATGCCTTGCACTGCATGCAGTACTGTTTATCTTTGTAATATTCTAAGTTTAATTAATGAATATTAAATTTAAGAAGCCCTCACTAATTCACTCAGCAGCTTAAGTGAAAAATCTATTACATGTAAAAATCTTTATTTTTAAGGTAACAAAAGTAGGGAATAAACAAGCTGAACCCATCTTTACTGACCAGATGATCTAGTATATGTGTAACCACTTGTATTATCTGGTATTTCCACAAGACCTTCCCTCTCCAAACTAGATTCATGTCCTCTCTCTTGTACAGGTGACTTTTAACGTGAACACCAAAATATATTACCTGTAAATCTGCTATCTACTTTTGCCCAAAGTTACCTATTAACTATCAGAGTTTCTTGGTTATTATATAATTTCTCATGTTCAAAATATAAATAATTCTTAAGTTGAAAGTTAGCCCTCTTGAAGTCTTTCATAAATGAGTTATTATAATGGTTTACTTAAATAAAAAACCACCACAGAATTACAGAACATAGAGATACGTGCTTTTTGAAAAAAGTCTTCCCAATTTTTAATTTTTCTAAAAGGACCTTTTTCTTAATGCAGAGGGCACATTATATTAATATTTGCATATATATCTTTCTGGGAATGCTTATTTCACAGTACACTACTGAATCTGTTCTGGAATGTGGATCAGTTTCAGATGGATGACTGTTAAAAACCAAAACAAGCATGAAGTGCAAACTCAGCATGTCCAGTTTCACAAGCAGATAACTTAGTAACGGCTAAGGCATTATTTAATGTGGTAAAACTCTATTATTTGTTATGATCAGTTTTCACAGCACTTGTAAGTGCTGATAACAGAAGATGGACATGGCTTAGGTCAAAATTTGACCAGAAACCAACTTCCTTTGAATCAACATCTACCAGTTATAAGAGCAATATGCTGTTAGGTGAAAAACTATTATAAACAGAAATACATTACTATGCTTTTGAAAATAGGTAGCCAATACTAAATTGTGTTGAAATAGCCCAGGAATATAAATAAAAATTAACAATCTAAATTTATTGCATTAACAAAGTTAAAAAATAAAAACATACAATTTTCAAATTGAAGCCACACATCCCAAATAGTATTAGCAAGTTAAAATTATTTTGTTAAACTGATGGACTCTCACTTGTTTCTGACCTACTCAGCAGTTACAGAAGGTACTCCTATTCACGCAAATCGCTCCAGTACCAGCACTTCTCCACATCCAAAGACTTTTTCCTATATTCCATTCTCACTTCCATCTCTTCTCTGTCCCTGCTCTTGTCTTTGCCCCAGTCTCACCCATCTCCAGTCTTGGTGGGATGGTAGAAACAGATGCCTGGCAGCGAGTGGCAGGAATCAGCATCCTCTGGTCCTCCCAGGTCTCTGAGCTCCTGGGCTGTGCTCACTGACTGGCTCCTGTCTCTGGATAATGCCTTCTCTTCCCCTTCCTCACCAGGGCCTGGGCACCCGCAGTAATAACTACCTGTACTACATTTTGATCAGGATGCTTATGGGTTAAGGTCAGCTGATCTTACTGAACATAATGAACTCCAAAAGCTTTCATCTGGTTCTTCAGGCAAAGAAAAACTGGGGGCCTGATGATTAAATCAGCAGTAGTTACAGCAGTCACCTTGTTTATCTGTACAACACAAGCTAACAACTCTAAATGATACCTACATCATTTCTATTTGGCTTTAGGAAGGAAACGAGATTTTCAGATTTTGTTCTGTTTTGGCCAAATAATTGGGTTTTTTTATTTTCAGCTCACCCAGTCAGCCCAACCTTAAATCTTTACCTCTAGAAACCTAGACTTGAGTGGGTCCCACTCTTTTTCGTAATCCAACAGAAAAACAAAAGCCCCCAAACTTTTCTTTTTCCTATTTGGGATTCCAAGAGGACACATGAGTCACATTAGAGGTGCATGTAACTCAGACAACTTTAGATTCTAACTGCTATACAAAGGGGAAAATGGCATGACCAGAGAGTTCTCACAAGTCAGAGGCTACCCCTCGTGGTTGCATGAGTCTGCCTGCTGATGACACTCAGAAGTCAACTTAAACAAAGGGCTCCGCCATGTGAGAACATTCAACACCAACATCTTACATTACTGGGAAGTTCATTAGACCCTGAGAAAGGGGCAGGAGAGTTTACAACTGAAAAGTAAGTTCATATTTATTCCCAAATGTCCTGACTACGAAAGCAGCTTATAATTTCATACCAATGTCATGTCCTCAACATGAATTTGAAATTCATTTATTTTCCATGAAACTTAAGCATCTAGATCGATAAATTAAAATATATATATTCTGTAAGAGTATTTTATACCAAGAGGCTTGTTTCTGGTCTTCAACAGTGACTTTTCCTCCCCATTTCACCATACAAAAGCAGCCCGCTCTCGTAACATGCGGACACCAAAGCGCTGCCACTCTCGCTGATAAATCCACAGTTCCTGTGTTGTATCCAAACAAGCCAACACTGCCCCTCCTTTCCATGCAATCAGCCTGGGATCCATGTCCTAGAAAGGTGATAAAGGTATTTCAGCCTAAGCAGACAAGACTTATATTATACTTAATCATGTACTTGAATTTGAACACTGGAAAAACCCCTGCTGAGCCAATACCCAGGAGGCCAAGTTTTCAAACTGTATTAAAGAGATAGCAGGACTCATAGCTACAGACATCCTTCTGTTTCAACTGACAAGAAAACTTTTAAATTTTTATTACTGAAGATGCTATTATTCACTACTATTCCACAAATATTCAAAGTCCTGCAGGCAGGAACATATATAAAGAAGTAATTTATTTTAAAGTTTCAGTAGAATAAATATATCCTCAAAATCCTTCCCTCAGGATTAAAAAGAAATAACATTTCCAGGAATTGTGAGATTTAATGAAATACAGACACAATCTATTTCTAAATTCCTGGGCTTATCTTTCAAGATAATTCAAGCCGTAAGATCTTTAAAAATCATCTGGTCCAGGGATCCTTGATATAAAAGAAAGACTAAAATGGAGTTGTTCTGGCTGGCAGGGCGAGAGAGGGCAGTCAGTCTTCCCCTTGCCCCACCTGGTCCTTTAAGAAAGGTGGGAGTCAGGCATGCTAGTGTGGGGGGCATGGCGGGGAAGAAAAGCAGGAATCCAGGCCCCCTAGGCCAGAGCTCCTTCTACCACATCTATGACCTGCTGAAAGTAGTTCTTCCACTTGCCCCAAGCCCTCAAGAACTCCCCAGATATAAGCCCAAGCCCCCTGGATTTGATCTGTCCACATACAACATTACAATTAGAAATAATCAATGCTGGTTTCATTTGCATACAGTCCAACCTGCACCATGAAACAACATACCTTAGGCCTTGTGATCACTTCCACATTTTCAATAATTCGCCTGAACGAAGGTGGCATTTTATTGAGAATTCTGTGCTGCAGAAACTCTTGAGCTTTATGAAACATCAAACCACCTCCCACCACTAGGATGGAGCTGTACATCTTCTTTTTGGTGTCATCAGATGCTGAAAAGACAGTGATATTCCTTCCACACCTTTTCTCCACACCCCCAACTCTAGGCTAAGCCACCATCATCTCTTGCTTGGTCGACTGCAATAGCCTTCTCAAAGATCTCCCTCCAACCACCCTCAACACTGCAGCCAGAGGAACCTGGCAAAACGCAAATGTGAGCACGCTGCACACTCCACACCCTGTTACTCACAGGATTAAGACCAAAACCTTTAAGGGGGCCCACAAAATCCAGTGTGGAGTTGTGGGGTGGTCCTCACCCACTTCTCTAGCCTTATCCCCACACCCTGCTTCCGAGACACACTGGCCTTCATAGGCTTCCTCGTCTGCCTGGACCACCACCCCACCTGTGACCACTAACTCCCCTCACGCATAGGTCTCTCTCAAGGGGCTCGTCCTTAAGGAAGGCTTCCCTGCCTCCTTCCCTCCATAACCCCCCCTAGGAAGTAAAGATCCCTTACTAACTCCCTCAGTCAGAAGCTCTCAGTCAGTACCCTTTAGCTCAACTTTGTTGCATCTTCCTTAGTTGTAATTTCACATTTGTGTAATAATTAGCCGTATTTTGGTCTCCTCCACTAGGCTATATGCTCAAGGCCAGGAACCAATTCTATGTCATTACTGTATTCCCAACACCTGCCAGTGCGAGTGCAGAGTAGCTGTTTGGTAGTTTTTCAACAAACATGCTACAATGCACAACTATACCCTAGGCTAAACCAATTCGTCTAATTGCTAGCTCATTTAATTGCTATCTCCCAGTCTCTCCAGATATGCTTACAACAGCAGTCTATGCTGTGAAGGATGGCTTTATCCAGGCCCAGGGCTTTCCCTTCAAACAGTGAGATGGCAGTCTTCCTGGACATCAGTGCAGTGAGGGCCTCCTCAGAATCATTGCCAGCCATCAGGCAGTCTCCCTGGGAGGACCCCAAATCCACCTCCTGGGAATGGAGTCTTTCTGGAAGATCAGAGGACTGGCCACGAAGCTCTCCTTCAAATCCAATAGGTTTGGATGCAGACTTTCGGTCAGCAGTAGCTTTTGCAGACTTTAAATCAATCAAAAGGACAGTCAAGTAGATGGTATAACTACAACAGAACACTGTTGATGTTGTCTAGCTAGACCCCCCCCTCCCTACCCCACTTGTATACACTACTGTAAAACAAAAGCCACCATAGTATATAGCAACTGCTTAGCACCCATTCCCAGACAACTTGGGAATGAGAGGTGGTGTATAGAAGATGAGGGTGCTCTGACAATTCCAAAGCAGTCTGGCAAGCAGAGTAGGTCTCTCAGAACCTTATTATCACTTGTTGGATTTTAAAACTGAAATGTCAATATAGATGGACTTTCTTCCCCTTAAACTGAGTTTTTAAGTGGAATATACAGGGGGCTTCATGGGCCAGTGGCTGTTACGGAATCCTTATTTTCAGATCCTATATATTCACTTCATGCTTGCTCTGGGGCAGGAATAAAGACTAGAGAAGTCTATTCTTCATCACAAGTTGCTGCTATTTCATTAGGAGATAAGAGCTTTGTTTGTGCCCTTGCACCAGGGCACCAGACATCCTCCTATTACTCAGATCAGCTGTCAACAAAGGAATTCAGCTCTTTGCCTGTGCCACACACCTTTCGCGTAATTAAAAAACAGGTGATATTTACTGAAAATACTACTGGATATTGAGAAGTAGATAGTGTAAGTAAATAATATACGCCAAAAGGAAAGTGTCTTCATTAAGTTAGCTTTTAAACATAAGGACTGGCGATTGGAAAATTCTGTCTGAACAGAGAAATCTGTCATCCAGATTTTAAATTGAGACCTCCACTCTTCTACACTTCTAAAAGCAGCATCAATGTTAGTGTGCAGGGAGACCGCGATGATTGCAATGATCTATTAACTCTGGCAAAACTCCTCTTTCGGGGACAAAACTGTCCTCCTCTCCCACCAGAATGGCTATGGACCTGTTCTTGCTTGCTCTGAGTGGCCAGAAGGTACTGCTCATCGTGAGGGTCCTCAGGATCGCCCTGGGATCTGTGCTGCAGTGTCGTCATCTTCTGTCCCACAATTCCAAAAGTTGCTGGGTAAAACAAAGCCATTGGAGCCTGTGCATGGAAGGAAAAGAGTGATCAACAAAAGATATTCCCTCCTGAAAAAGACCGACCCACTATATTTTGTTCTTCCAAAAACAAAACTGGCAGATCAGAGTCTGTTAAGTCAGACAGGGCAGCACTCCCTTTGCAGGGTGGCGTTATTTCTTCAGTGCACAATAGGCCAGAACTCACTCATCATCCAAATAAATGGGTGACATGACATCATATGAGATAAATCTCACAAGCAAATGTAAAGTGCCTCATTACCTAGTTTATAATTTCCTAATAAGAATGGGGCCTCTTGTGCTCGCTTCGGCAGCACATATACTAAAGAACTGGAATGATACAGAGAAGATTAGCATGGCCCCTGCTCATAAAAAAATAAAAAATAAAGAATGGGGCCTCTATAACAACTCCTTACATAGCAGCTAAGATGTTCCTCATATCTATTCTAATCTGTTCCCTGTGAGTGGCTTAAATGTTGATTTGGTGGATAATCTACAACCAGTTTACGTTCTGACCTCACGATGTTTCCAGCAAGTATTTATTCTCAGTTTGACTGAACCTGGATGGCTTTCTTTCTACCCATGGAAATATGCACCTATATATTACCTGGAGTTTTTCATCTCCTAATCGAAACTGGTAAAGTAGGGCAGGAGAATCTGGATGCCGAATCTGAAACTCATGGTCCTGAAGCCCAGAGATGTCCTGATTCCAGGAAAAGATGCTGTCAGTGAATCAGTAAGAATGCATGTAAACTCTTTAAATTATGCTCAAGCCTCTCCATCATCTAAATATCACCTATAAAAAAGCAACCCTACAATTATTTTTTTTCTAGAGACACCATCTCACTCTGTTGCCCAGGCTGGAGTGCAGTGGTGCCATCATAGCCTCCTGCAGCCTTAAACTCCTGGGCTCAAGGGATCCTCCTGAGTAGCTAGGACTGCAAGTGTGCACTGCCACACGTGGCTAATTTTTGTTTTTATTTTTTTGTAGAGATAGGGTCTCAATACTATTGCCCAGGCTAGTCTCGAACTCCTGGCCTCAAGTGATCCTCCTGTCATGGCCTCCCAAAGTGTGGGATTATGGGTGTGAGCCACCACGCCCAGCCCACCCTACCCTACAATTTTTTAACACTCTCAGTGTAACTTAATAAAACAAGAGTTCAGTTATTGCTTCCCTATTTAATATTCCTGATATTTCCACTGTCTGCATTTTTTGCTTTGTTGTCAATATGCATTAACACAAGCAATGACCCAAAACAATAAGCAAATTCCCTCAATAACTGGGAAATTTACAGTGTCTTTAAGTTTCTTGACATTTTTAAAATTTAGAATTATATTACCTAAAAAAAGCAAAAAAAAAGTCTAAAACAAAAAGTAAAAAAGGTAGCAATCCATATATAACAATGATTAAATACTGATTGTTCATAATACTAAGAAAGTGCTTCGAATTAACATTTAATTACATGCTGTATCTATATATTTACCAGCTATATTTGTTACACCTAAAAGTTTATCTTCATACCACTTCATCAGAATGATCACAGACTCCTAGAGAGAGAAATCTGCTTAACTCTTTCCTAAAAAAACAAACAGTGTTCTCCAGAGCCTGAGACACATCTTCGCCACCCTCACCTTACCAAAAAGCTCTCAGTCCTTAAGAGCTTCAGCTTCAAGGATTTACTAACTTGGGTTGAAAGGGTAGCATAATATTGTTAACTTTTTAAAAGTATCTTTTAAATATCTTAAATTTTTCCTAGAAACAAAAATAATCAGCAATATTGATTTTGCTCCTACCTGATCTAAATGACAGAAAGTTTCTTTAAGGTGCTGCAGAAGAAGGCAGTCCATTTTATTTGTTAACTGGCATTCTCTGTAAGGAAACCCAGCTCGCTGCATTAGCCAGTAAAAACATCTTGACACATCAGATCCCCCATATGCCAGACAGAGCCTAAAGTTCAGAGAAAAAGGCAGATGGTTAATCTGTTGGTTAAGAAGGTACGAAGGGTGTTTCGAGAACTCCAGTAGGCACAATGAAACATAGTAAGTTTCAAGAAAAGCTTCGAGAAAACTATCCACTAACTGAAGGTTTCTACAATTTGGAAAGACCATTGCCATATTATTTTAGTGGTAGGAATCCTGGGTCTAGCATTTTCTCCACACTTTGAGAATAACTGGCATTAGATAACGCAAATAATGGATGGGCCAAAATAACTATACTGGGTTCTAGAATGCATTGTAACTTGTGGGGGGAGGCAGCAGAAAACTGTCACAGATGGTTTGGGTCCTCTTTGAAATTTGTTTCTATACCTTGAGACTCAAACTACCTAATGTGGAGGACAGGAAAAATTAAAGCATCCTCAAGAGGCAGGAAGAAGCCATCTCAAGGAGCACAAAATGCTGCAGAGAAACTATAGCTGCACTACCTGAGTGTGCTTACTTGTGTCAGGCTTGCCCCAGGAAGGACAAGCAGCAGATCTGCTCCCGATGGTTATTAACTTCTGTATCATCACAAAGTTACTCATCACTCCCTAAGCACCGTTATGATATGAAAGGCAGGTACTCTAGCTAGCTAGAGAATTCAGACCTGAAGAAAATCTACTTTCTCCCACATGACTCACTTAACTAAAGCTTTGCTGTGAGGGTGTGATTAGTATCTCTATGCCAAACCACAGCTAAAGACACGAAGCTAATGTTTTCTAATACCAGCACACAACACATACCAGGATTTTCAGGAGCTGCTGACGTAAATCGCTATTAGAAAGTTCCAATAGGAAGGGTAAAATTGTTTGTTTTATCCTGCCTAGAATTTGCATTTCCACAATCTTGCTGGTTTCCCATGCAGACTTTTGAACACACAATTTCTTACGATTTCTAACTTGTGATGATTTACAGTTGAAAAGACTGTGAGGGGAGAGGAAGGGGGGAGTGCCAACTCCCAAGTTCCTTACCGAGTGTTCCTATGAGACACTCCATCCTCCACACAGCAGACACTTGTTTTCTGGTCCCCAACATCTACAATACAAGTGCTGCTTAAGCCACTTCCAAAGGTGGCACACACAGACTCCTGATGGACCACGATTCCTGAAGGAAAAAAAGGCAGAAGTAATCAGTTGTGGAGCAGTAAAGATCCTAAAACAAATAATCAGCTAAAATCAGGAGCCTGGAACCACTGGGCAAGAGTCTCAGCAATGCTGATCCTTTCAGGATAAGCATTTAAATAAATCAGTGAATTAGATGAACTTTGTCATTAAAAAAGAGAAACAAATTCATTTAAAATAGGTTTCACTGGAAATCAAACATACCTGAAAAACCCATCTTCATTAGTATCATATTCACCAGTTCTTTCACATGCTGTTTATTATAGATATCAGGAATTAGCAAGATACATCTATAATACTAAAAAGA
The DNA here is from genome assembly GCA_004363605.1 of Indri indri. Taxonomy (NCBI): domain Eukaryota; kingdom Metazoa; phylum Chordata; class Mammalia; order Primates; family Indriidae; genus Indri; species Indri indri. The sequence goes on along the minus strand of RJWJ010005549.1, from coordinate 23,840 downwards.
AGAAAACAGATAAAAGGGGTAACACTCAAGTCTCGTCAAGTCACATTTCACCATACTTGTCATTAGAAAGGATTCCCTCCATGCTGGGCACGGTGGCTCACGCCTCTAATCTTAGCACTCTGGGAGGCCGAGGTGGGCGGATTGTTTGAGCTCAGGAGTTCGAAACCAGCCTAAGCAAGAGCGAGACCCCGTCTCTACCAAAAACAGAAAGAAATTAATCAGACAACTAAAAATATATAGAAAAGATTAGCCGGGCATGGTGGCGCATGCCTGTAGTCCCAGCTACTCAGGAGGCTGAGGCAGAAGGATCACTTGAGTCCAGGAGTTTGAGGTTGCTGTGAGCTACGCTGACGCCATGGCACTCACTCTAGTCCGGGCAAAAGAGTGAGACTCTGTCTCAAAAAAAAAAAAAAAAAAAAAAAAAAAAAAAAAAAAAAAAAAAAAAAAAAAAAAAAAAAAAGAAAGGATTCCCTCCAAAGGGTAGCACCTGTGGTTAAAGACCCAGCAAACAGCTCAAACCTTTAGCTATCCTTTGAGTTTTATGAAGAAACAGAAAATGCTAACTTTCTCCCCTTGGAATCATTTAAAACTTGTGAAAGGAAAAATAAAACAACAGACATGTTTGAGTAAAGTCCAGAAAGAAGGCATAAACATAAGCAAGCTTAGCAATTTCAGAGCAGTAGAGAGACACAATGAAACAGTAAGAAAAAGAGAAAGCACCAGAAGGGAATTAAGTGAAGAAGAAAAAACATCCTCCTTAGGGCTAAGAATGCTTCAAGGACACTATATTACAAATGACTCAGTAATGTGTACTTTTATTGACCAAGAATCTTAAAGGCAATCCAAATTACTGAGAATTTTAGCTTACCTTTAAATCTTTCAGTGGGATTTCCAGGTATTTTTGTATTGCATGAGACCATATTACTTCAATATCTGCCAGAACAGCTGTAAGGGAGCCCCCAGGGCCTGAGTGAATGTTTAACTGGCCTCTCCTGATAGGCCAGTGAATATTATAGCAGTCCAGTGGATTAACATACAAGGCCTAGAAAAGGAGGGGAGGAAGACGAGGGCATTGTTACAACTCTTCTCTCAGGGTTTTCTGGATTCATATCCAAAAATCTAGGCCAGAAATTATCACTAACATTAGCTGACTGTTCCAAATGCTGAGAGTGAAGTATATAACATTTCGGAAGTCAGTGTGGATATCTGGTCCTCAAAGTAGGGTCATGGAATGCTAGGAAACCAGAACTGAGTGGTAAAGTAAGTGAATTTTAGGAGGATCAGGTTTCTCTTCTTCCATTTATTGTAAAGTTCCCTACCTCTTCTCCTACCAAATACTCGGGGTGATGAGATGTGTTTGTCCACTTATTTCCTGAACAGTGATCTAAAATTGCAGGTCGCATCTGTTTATTGTAGGAGCGTGCCTGAAAAGAAAGATCATCAAAAAATTATCTGAATTTATACAAGGAAAGGAGGGTGGGCAGTACAAGAGTCTCCTTTCCTCCTCTCTCTCCCAGACCCGACACAATGGCAAATTTTATCACATATCCAAGGTATCTGGCAAAATATTGACTAGTCGAGAAACTATTCTCTTGTCCTTTTCCACAATCTTGATTTTTCCCGTAATTTTAACGTCTAGGCTATGATTCACAGCCAGTTCAAAACTAACACTATACTCTGCCTGAAGTTGAACACAAATTTATATATAATCCAGACTCACGTCCATTGCAAATAGTACTGGTTAACCACATTAAATTGAAGAATGCAGTAAGACTATAGCTTCCCATCAAGATCCCAGAATCACACATTCTCAGGAAAAGGATAAATTTTCATCAACTTGCCTAAAGAAATACCACCTTATAAATTATTTTGGCCTGCTTAAGCATTTGTGACACTGATTCAGGTATTCTGTAAATAGTTAGCAAAGGTTGGTCTTCTTTTTTAAGGAAATCTCATCTTATTTGATATTGCATATCAAATATTGCATATTTGCTATAAGGAGAACATGTGAATGGCATTATAACAGCATTAGTAAAAGAATAAATCTGAAGAGTTGACTGAACCTGTTCAGGGGACACAGGAATCCGTCTTGTACCATTTGACATCTTTTTAGACCATATTGCTTGATCCACCATTTTAAGGCCATTTTGTCTTTGTTCATTACTTTCAGGTTTCTGGACAGAAAAAGATGAGCAGTATAAAGGATTTAGTGAAAAGAGAAAGCAATCTGGCAAACTATTAATACTAATTTAACCCATCATTAGGAAATGCTCCCTCATCAACAAGTAGCATTTTCTTAATATTTATTATATGTATTAATCTTAAAAAATCCAAGTAATCTTTTATTATAAATAAAGTCAAAAAGGAATCCTCACCATAAACCATTTACAAAAATCTATAACCTCAAGTGATTGAAAAATTTGATAAAATTTTTCACACTAATCAAAGCATACTTTATATTTACAAAGTATATAAAATACTTTATAAAATATTTCAGAAACTCTTCCATACAGCTATATAATTCTCATGTTTACAATTTTATAACAATGTCACATTCAATTTATTTTACTTTGATTAGTATTTGAGTTATTGTGATATTATAAAGAAAACATTCATAAATATCTTTACAGAAGTGGTATTTGTTTTCTTTTGATTTATATTCCTTAAATTTATTCCCTGAAGTAAAATTATATGATCCAAAGACATACAATGAATTATAGACTCTTATATGGGCAAGTTATATTTAAGCTTACAATTGGACTTAAGTAGTCTGCTAGCTGTGCTAAAAAATGGAAACTTAAGGTTTACTATCAGAATTACAGAAACTCTAAGTTCCTGAAACTATCCTTCAGTTAAAAGTTGAAAGTTAAAAGTGGATTATGATGCAATATACAGATTTAACACCTATCACTAAAGATTTTCCTAATTACCATCTGCAAAATAGGATAAAGTAAATGCTTACTATAAGGAAATACATTTTTTTTGCCTTAAAATTATGGTTTGATCTAACATTGTAGTAAGTTCTTATTGTAGCAATTCCATTTACTAATAGATTTAAAACATGAGTTTGATTGAAACTGTAAGTATCTGGAAGAGAAGATATGGCTGCCAGTTAATAAAGACCTGAACATATCATTTTATTGTAAGTGAGTGACAATTCTATGTCTTCCATTAAAGATCACCTTCATCAATACCCAATTCACCCTGATGGATTTACTTTTGTTATAAATAATTCTTTACAATCTAAGATCACTAGCTCTGATGAAAAATAGTATTTGTAACCCTGAATGATATTATTTTATAACACCATAAAGTTATGAAGGTATTTATTCAAGACTCCCAGGTACACTTGAGTGTCTAAGCCTAAAGGGGAAATAACCTTGGGTTTTCTCTCTAGCTCCTCCATTTCTAACTTACATTTAGTCCCTCCCTTAGGAGCCAATTGTCCTTGTATAGGGGCTGCCCTTGTTGTTTGTGTCTTCGTGCAATGACATGAGGAATGCTGGCAGGAAGTGTGTCGGTGGCTCGACCAATCCTTAAAGTTGTTGAACCTGGATGTATGACAACAATGAAGTTGCTCTGGATTTGCTGTAAATATAAAACATAGGCATGTGACCTTAGTAAAAAATATGCAAATAACAAACTAAATAACATATAGGTAACGAGTTAAACTAAGACGTTAGTTTCCTATAATAACTATCAGACTCAAAGGTATTCAGTAAAGGGAGTTTTATGAGCGGTATCCAATTACTGCTCTCTACCTGAACACAAACTCATTTTGTATCTCTGTGTTCCCTCAGTCCGACTCATGGTACATAGCTCAACAAATATTTGTTTTGGCTGGGCGCAGTGGCTCATGACTGTAATCCTAGCGCTCTGGAAGACCGGATGGGAGGATCGCTTGAGCTCAGGAGTTCCAGACCAGCTTGAGCAAGAGTGAGACCCCGTCTCTACTAAAAATAGAAGAATTAGCCGGGGATCGTGGCACCTGCCTGCAGTCCCAGCTACTTGGGAGGCTGGGGCAGAAGGATTGCTTGAGCCCAGGAGTTTGAGGTTGCTGTGAGCTAGGCTGACATCACAGCACTCTACTCAGGGCAACAGAGTGAGACTGTCTCAAAAAACAAAACAAACATTTGTTTAAATGAATAAAAACCAAAATTATCCAATGCAAATTAACGCATATAAGTACTGAGCATTTATGTGCCAGGCACTGTGGGTATAATGGAGACCAGGACAAAGTCCCTACTATCACAGAACTTTCCATTTACTAAGGAAAACAGTTAAACATGGACTAAAAGAATGGAGAGAATACCATGTCCCGGGTTCCATAAATATGAGTCACCTAAAGACATCTGTGGAAACAAACAAAAAAAATTTTCCAATACAGAACCTCCAGGGAGAGCCTAGGAACTAGCAATTTAATTACACCTAACAGGTGCAGTGTGCGCTTGTAGCTTTGACTTGGGCAGTGCAAAGGCAATTTATGTGACCACAGCATTTGTACTCCTGTAATAGTCTGAAATTAAAAAAAAAAAAAAAAAAAAAGCAAAAGCTCCTGAGGTGACGAATATGATCACTTGGGTTTGATAACCATTGCTCAAAAGGGCCAGGAAGAAACTCACGTAAGGATAGAATTATTACTTTGTAATATTGGAAACTAAGGCTTTACACATTAACCACTTCAGAATATGTTCATAAACTGTATTTCAGTCATTGAAAACACTTTTATTGGTTCTGGGGTACTTACTTAATCTTGCAAAAGCTTGGGGTTAAAAAGCAAGAGTTCACAATTCTATCCCTGTAAGTCAGAAAACTCTGACATTTCATAATCCATTTTTGGGAGATGGGAACAAGAACTTACAAAGCAGTACAAACCCAGAACAGCGGAGTGATGACTGTGGGCTTTACTTTCACACGCTAATTGCTTTAGCTCTGTGATTTTCAAGGGGGCAGAATCTCAATTACTTGGGAGAACCTTTACCACATCAACTTATTGAGGGGCCCAAAGTTTCGGTAGGGAGAAGAAGGGACTCTCACAATGCCTCTGACAACAGGGATCCCTCTGTTGAGAACCACAACCCCAGCCTGACTCCTTAGCACCTACTCTACCTGCCTTCGTGTCTTCTAAGCATGTCTCCATTTGAAATATTTCCCTGCTTGCCAAAAAGATGAAGTCCAGAAACTCCAAGATCAAGACCCTGCCTAATTCTCTAGCCTCACTCTAGAACCACTTCCTTTTCAGTCTCTTTAATTCTCTCAATCCAGATTTCTCTTGATTTCTAACTCACTGACTTCGGAGCCTTCCCATATGCACTTCCCTTTGCCCGCAGTGTTCCTTTTCCCTGCTAAATCTTACTACTCCTTTCAGGTCTGAAGTTAAGTGTCATCAGACTAGGTTTGCTGGTCCCCCTGCAATACAACCTTACAGCATTCCTTCTTTTCATAACTCTTGTCACTCTTGTAATTATTTGTCTGCCCTCCCAACAGACAATAAACTTCCAGTGAGAAAGAACCACTTCTGTCTTGTTCACTACTCTCTGCCAGCACATGGCACGCAGGAGCTTGGGAGGTATTCGTCACATGATAATGGCATCCTCCAACGTGGCAAGGTGTTGAGCAGTACTTCCCAAGCTTTTCTGTGCTGTGGCAGAGAAGATCTGTCCAACAGACTGGAATAAACAGATGAAGCTACTTGCCGTCGGGGATCACTGTACCTCACTAATAGCACACAGGCTATGGCATACCGATTAGGAAACTCCAGGATAGTAAATGGGGTTTCCCAAAGTATGGACAAATATTTTTTAATAATTATATTTATTTTATGTATTAGGAAAACAAAAACCTAGCCAGTATATCCCATACATCATTTTCTGGATATTATTGCTTAAGCTAAGACTGAGCAAAACGGTTATTAAGCAAACAGTACAGCTGCCACATAGGATCTGGAAAAACCAAAGGGTGTTGTACAACTGACTGAAATGTGACTGAAGGAAATGTTGCTCTAATGGTTAACGGTCCAGGCTCTGGATTCGCAGATCTGGCTGCAAATTCAGACTGCCGCTTCCTTGCTGTGGATGAATTTCCTACCTCACGGTTATTATGAGGATTAAAGGAGTTAATCATGTAGCTCAGAGCCTGCCACCAGGACTGAGGGAACACTAGCTCTTAATGCAGTAAAGCCTTTCAAAGTTCTCCAGTGCCTTCAGAAGCAGCCAGACTCTTCAGCTTACATGACCCTTGTGATTCAGCTCCTGCTAAGATGTCCAGTCCTACCCCTCAACTCCAGACATCCTGATCTACCAGCTGTGCCTCCAACATCACATCCTTTTGGCCCAAATTTCTTCCACACTGTTCTCCCTCCATGAGATTTTCCCCTCCCTAGCTAGCTCCTAATCTTCTTCAGGTCTTGGTACAGGTGCCACCTCCTTTGAAGAAACTGTCCCTGTCAGTGCTGGAGAAGGTACCTGCCGTGTGTGCCCTATACCACTAGTGCATTCCACACCATGGTGTGGGTGCACTAGCCCATTCCGTACCATGCTGAGGTCTGTTGCCCCACCCCCAACTGTGAGCTCTCCCTTCCCAATGCCCAACCCTGGAAGAATCCTAGAAGGTAGGAACTTGCAAGGTCTTCACGGACCATCCAGTCTGCCTGCCCCCTTAATGAGATGGGTGGAGAAACCTGGCCTGTGCAACAGTAATAAACATTCTGAAAGCTCACCACGTGCCAGGCACTGTGCTATGTACTTTACAGCTGCCCTATCAGGGAGGTATTATCCTTAAGCCATCAATGGGTGAGAAAGCTGGCTCAGAGATGTCCCACGTGAAATTCTGAGCATTCAACGCCTCGTTATTTCTTCTGTGAACTGTACATTGCTTCTGTCCGTTTTCCTAGGGGAATGTTCATGTCTGATTTACTGATCAGTAAGGCGCGGTGGGGGCAGGCCATGCCTATAAGCATAAATAAAGGCCTTTTACCTGCCATCCTACTGCAAATTATTGTTTCTAGTTTGACTTAATCTTGTTCTGTTTTTGACACATAATCTCTTAATGTCTATTTAGACGAATGTCTATCTTTTCCTTACTTTTAAGCTTGAAATGACTTCCATTACCTGATATTTCCTTAACAATGGAAAAAGCCTGAACTTCGAACCCTATCCCTTAACAAATACAGGCTGACGCTCCCTTAGAGCCAGCCTGGTGCTGAACTCTACCTGCGACCATTTAAACCTCACAGCACTTGGGAGGTAGGTGATATCGCTGTCGTCAATTTAAGGCCGGGAAGCTGAGGCTCAGAGCCAGGCCGAGCACACACAGCCAGCCTCCGGGCGGGCGGAACGCTGGGGCCCTGCAAAGAGCCCGCCGGGCCCTTCCGCGCTCCCTCGCCGCCGGCGTTCGGGTGCACAACGACCCCGGGGAAGAAAGACCACCGTCTGCACCACACACCAGGGGTTGGGAGCTGCAAGCTAGGGGCCCGACCCTGCCCAACGGCCGCCAGGCCTAAGTCCCCGCTCGGCCCCCGCCCAGGGCCGGAAGCGAGGACCGAGGCTAAGGGGTCCCAACCCAGACCCGCGCCCGGCCCCCACCTCCTGCAGCGACTCCGGCACCAGCGCGGGCACGATGGGCCGCTTCACTCCCCGCTGCTCCTTCTCCTTCTCCCCGCCCTTCTCTTTCCCATTCTCCGCGTCTCCCTTCTCCGCCTGGGTCATCTTGGCGCCGACTCCCACCAGCCTCTCACCTCTGTGCCTCTGCTGCGACCGCAGCCACCACGCAAGCGCACGGCCTGTTGCCCACAGTCAAGATGGCCACCGCGGAGTCGCCCTCGAGGATTCCGGGAAAGCGGAAGGGCGGAGCTGTCCGAGCGCGGGAGCGTGTGGATTGTGGATTGGGTAATCGTTGGTGAGGTTAGTCCCGGCTAGCAACTAATACACGGAGATTTTCGAGCGACTGCCGTGGGCCGGCCGATAACCAACGTCTCATTTCGTTCTCACAGGTGTCTCTTTTCCTGACTTCCCAGACACCATACATACTCTTAGTTCTTCTCATATTTCCTCATACTCAGTCCAGCCTCTGATGTTGGAGTTCTCCAGGGCTAGGTCTCTCCATGCACTGCTTGGAAGGCTTTATCCATTTCCTGGCTTTAACTGTTAAGGTGACTCCCAAATATATATTTCCAGTTTGGACCTCTCCCTGAGATCCAGACTAGTCACCAGCTGCCTGTTTGGTATTTCCATTTGGATGTCAAGGAATTGCAAACTTATTTATGTCTAAAATGGAACTCTTGATCCCCCCCACCCCCAACACACACACACACGCATTTCACTATCTCAGCAAATGTCATTTTGATTCTTCAGTCGTCCATACCTTCTACATCCAACCCATCAGCAAATCCTGCAGTCTTTAAAAATCTATCTTGAATTCATCCACTTCTCCATTCCTACTGCCACTATCTAGTCCACGCCATTGTCAACTCCCCTGGAGCCTCTTAACTCTATTTCCTCGTCTTGTTCCCCTATGATCTGGTCTTCATACTGTCGCCCAAGTTTTGTTTTAAAATATTATGAAGTAGTTAAGACAATCAATACTACGTACCCAACATTCTGCTTAGCAAAATATTGCCAATGAGTTATTTCAAAGATGAGATGTCACAGCCATGTTCTAAACTCTCATGATTTCCCTTTAAGCTCAAGGAACAGAATCTAATTACTGTCTATGAGGCTGTATTTACTCTAGTTCTTGCTACATTTCTAATTCCACGTCACACCACTCTCCCCCATCCTTGGCATTTCCAGCTACACTTGCTTTTTCTCAGACATGCCAAGCCTTCCCATCATCTGGCTGTTGTACTTGCTGTCCCTTTTGCCTTCCCTCAGCTGACTCATTCTCATCCTGTATATTTCAACTCGTGTTACCTCAGGCCTCCCCCAGTTATCCTCTCATCACTCTATTTCCTTTAAAGCATGAACAAAGCATTAGTCTGTAATTATTTTGCCTGCTCACTTACAGTCTCCCACACTAGAATGTAAGCTTCACGGGCAGGGAGATTTTTGTCATGCAATTGTGTTCTTCAGCACATGGTAGGTGCCTGATAATCACATTTTTGTTGATTAAGTACTGCTGAGTAAAGAATCCTTTGAGGTAGGAATTTAATTCCCATTTTACAGGTGAGTAAACTGGAATAAAATGACATAACTCACTCAAGATCATAAGCTATTGAGTAGCAAAGACAAGATCTGAACACAGGCTACTCAAGAGGCTATGTTCTGCACTACAGTAGTCTACTTCAAGTGTAGAGTGGGACAGCTAAATGTCAAATGTAGCCAGGACTGCAGTATAAGCCCTAAGGAATGAGTTCTGTAGCAGCAATCCTGGGAGACAGAAGAGGGTCATGGGTCACATGCTCAGAGAAGCCATCAATAACACTAAGCCACCACCTACTGAGAATCTGCTATGGTCACCCCAGCTAGTTAGGTGAAGGTTTAACAGAATGACTGCCATTCACTGTCCATATAATCAGGGAAATTGTTCAACTTTACTGAGCCCTGGTATCTGTATAATGCAAATATCTATCTACCTTCCTTTGACAGAATGTAAAATGTGTAAAAAATGTCTGACAGAATTGAGTGCCAACAAACTGTTATCCTTATCCTAAAACTTGTGTTAAAATTGCTTGTTTCCTTATCTTTGGACACCAGTGTCTTATGCCACTACATCCCCACTTCCTGAAAAATGGAATTGAATAAATACTGATAAATGGATATAAAAAAGCTTTCACCTGAATACTTTGGTTTCAAAGCCTGTTAAACATAGAGGTAGAATTATCTGTATTATTCATTTTTCCAATAAATATTTCAGTGCCTATTAGATGAAGTCATCGTTCAAAGGATTGGGGTAAAGAAGACAAAATCCCTAATCTCATAGAACTTCTACTCTAGTGACAAAATTTGAAAGTTAGCAGTATTCAGATGAGGGTTAAAGCCAATAGGCAGGATCTTAAACAATGGCATAGAATTCAGATTCGTCAAGATAGCATTGAAGTCCACAATTTTGACTACCTAGCAAATCTTCATTTTTTAGTTCAGTTTTGTTGGTGATAGCTTTATAAATACCCAGATAATCATATCTGATAGATCAGATATAATGTATTAAAGACTCATGAGATAAATATATTAAAGATAAAAATTCAAGCACAGATATTATATGCATTATACTGAAATAAATACAATGTGATTTATTTATAAATGAGAACAAAGTAATAATGAACAGTATTTCAGAAATTAAATAGTACTGAATGCACAGCCTTTCATTTCTTTTCTTCAGATTCAGAGTTTGTGATTTAATTATATAAAGATGAGGAGTGGCTCTCCTTCCCATTTCCTTGGTCGCACCCAGAGGGAAACCGGGTGTCCCAGCCGGAGAGGGCAGGAGCCTGGGGAAGGGGGTAGAGGCAATGACCCCCCAGGCTTTTGTCTGTCCTCCTGCACAGAGAACACCAGCCACCGCCATCGAGCGCAGCAGTCACATCCCTCCGCACCTCATTCCCAAATTCAATGTCAACAGGGAAAACCCAGGCAGACACACCTCCTTTCCTGGGCCCCTCCCAGTCCCCACTCCCCATGTCCACCTGGCCTTGGCTCCAGTCCCAGTGAGGGCTGCGCGTGCTCTGGGCAATTCCTCAACAGAGCCCGCAGCAGAAAGGAAAAAAAATAGATGAGGAGTCAGTTTTGCAACCTAAAAATATTTACTTATTAAAACTATTAATACTTTACTAAACTATACAAAAAAGATAATGAGACAAACATGTGCATTTATAGAACCGCATGTCAGTCAGGCCAGTTCCCGCAGAGGGAATTCCCAGCATGACCTCATTCATCTGTGAAGACACAGAGCAATCCTTGTTTAGACGTACACATTCATCACTCGTCCAGCATGGTCAGCCCTCCACTTCCTGATGGTTTCCTTCTGCTATGAATGTGCATGTCCTGTTGTCTGCTTCTTAGAGCAGACATTTACCTGAAAGTAAACATTGTAATAGTTACTAGTTCTTAATTTGGATCTCTGTGAAAAGCCCAACATGTTACATGTTATAAATCCTCTTTCAAAAGACATTTTGATAAGAAAGCCAATGAATTTTTCAAGAGTGAAGTAAATATTTTTCCAAATTATAATATCCAAATAATTATAAATGTTGGGCAACTTCTGTTTTCCTAAAGAAGTATTTTCAAAACAAAATCCTCCTAGTTCTGTGTGGGCAAAAAAAATTTAAATTAAAAAATAAACGATAAATAAAATCCTACAAAATAATTTCAGATTTTAAGTTACCTTCCTCATCCACCAGCCATTGGAGGAGGACTGGGGCCATGCAGATGATTGATTCGACCCATTCTTCGGGGAGGGTTTCCTGGTGGCCTAATAAAAGAAAAAGTTATTATCTACTGTTTAGTAAACACAACTTCAATTGCTTCCTTTTAAACACTCACCTGGACCCTTTTCTTTTTCATCATTCATATGACCCTAAAACATTACTCAAAATAGGAACTACTATTTAGGTCAGGAGTCAAAAAATTCAAACATTTATAGGAACCAGACACCTAACGCACATGAGGAAACTGAGTCAAGAAAGGATTGTGAGGAACTAAATGGCACCTCCTGTAAATGCCCAGCTGAAACCCAACTGCAGCTGGTTTTTGCCATGTGGAAAGCCCCGCCTAATGCTACTTCACCTTCTGAGGTTTTTCATTAGCAGCTGGAAATCCAGATTCTAAAGTGAAATCTCTAGATTTTAATGTTGACTATCAGTTTTCATCCTCTAACTTTGACTTTTCCTATACAATAGTTAATGTATACTTTAGCTTTGCCAGATTAACTCTGATTATCAAATGAGAGGCAACTTGACTTTTAATTTTGTGAAATGGGATTTAAACTTTTAATTTCCATCAATTCTATTGATCTATCTAAAATACCTACTTTAATTAAAATATACAAAGGGGTAAAAATAACTATTATCAATCAAAAGGCTATACCCTCTTCCATCATCATATCTGGAATCAGATGAGTTTCCATAGCCTCTTCTTTTTTTCACATCTTGCTGAAGCAGAGTTTTGAAGCTGAAACAAGGGGCAGAAAACAGAGGTACAACTTTCAACAGCATAAAATACATTTCCATGGTTTTAATTATCATCTCTGTGGAAAGATGACTAAACCTACGTAACTTCAAACACACATTTCTTACAGCCAGCTGGACTACACTATCTAGCTTAAGCACATGCCTAACCAGTGTGCTATGCTGTGTGTCAAATCCACCCTTTCTTGTATTTTTGTATTTCTTGTTTGCTAATAACTCCTCTAGACACAGCATGAAGCCTGAGTCATCCTTGACCTTCCTCCATTCTCAATCAGTTGTCAGGTTCCAGAGTCTGCTTTTACAGTATCTCACATTCACTGCCCCTGCATTTCCCCTGCCAAAAGCCTATCTGACATCATCCTGGGGACCAAGGGGCTGAGGGTGATGTGGCAGAGGCACAGGGCTTCTGGGAATCTACTTAAATGGAATTTATCTGTGGATGGGGAAGGATTTAACTAAGTTTAAACAGTATTTCTAAAACAATATGAAGTAATGAAATTTATAACACTTTAAATAAGTTTTGTACTGGGTAGCTTAACTTAGAACCTCTCTTGTCTCCTGTTGTGTTTTTCTATGGCAGCATCTCATGCGTTTTACATTCTACTCATCCAACTTATGCTACCTGCAGCCATAAAATTAAACTTCTAAACCACAGCTACAACCAAATTCAGCATAAAGTCCACAGCCTCATATTCAAACTTCTATGCCATCCTTCATACGGTTTCTTCTACCTGGAAAAACTTTCCCTGATGTCCACCTCCCATAATCATGCCCACTCTGTACTCCTTGCAATATGAAGATATTTATGGAGAGTAATGTCAATGAAGAAAGGGACTGTCTCCCACATCTTACATCCCTAAAGTTCTCTGACCATGAGACATTCAAATATATATTCAAACTTGGCATGAGAAAGACTTGTTAGTTGTTGATGAACGATTTTCCTAAAACAAACATGTGAAAGACCAAAAATGCACTTAATTAAGAACTGCTCAAAATGATGGGGACATTTACATTTTGGTCTCCTCTGTATTAACACCAACCTTCATTTAAAAAAAGTTTACTACTCAGGAGATTTTTTAAATCTAGATACGACTCTCCTTATTTAGCTATTGTATAATATGGAATAAAAGTTGTACGGACACACATTAAACCAGGAATAGAAAGTGATATGCAGTCATTTGGCATTAGAACAGACAGGCCTGGCCACAGGTTGAAATGGTTACCACCACTGTGAAGACATGCTAAAGCTTACCAACCCAACAGACATATTACAATAAGATGTTTGGTAGCAGCAGCTTTATCACTAAACAAGTCTTAATTTCCCCTTGTGAAGCTATTTTAAAAATTATAATTAAAAACTGCTTGTGGAAAAGGTGAGCTTATTTAAGATACCCAACATAATGTACCCAATGTACTTCAATCAACTTAAATATCAAGGCAATTTAAGAGCACTGACATACTTACAACAAGACCACAAACTCAGCTATTCCCCAGAAGAAATCTGTTATCAAAGATAATCTCCATGGAGACTGACTCCGGCTGTCCAACACTTGTCCTGTATATAAGAATAAAGAAGCTTTAGTGAGTGCTACAAATCCCTGACCCAAGAGGCATTACACTTAATGAGTTGGGTAACAATGATACTTGGGTTTCAACTTGTCCAGTGTTCCAAATGGTCAACACCAGGAGAAATCTACTATGTGATCATCATTCTAAGGAAGGTTCAGAGAAGTAAAGCTCCATGATCTAGGGGCATTTCTTTAATATGTCAAATGCCGGCCTACAGCTTGTAATTTTAATGGGTAACTTCATTCTATTCAAGTATTTTCTCTTTTTTATTGGTAATATATACATAGAAGTTTACCACTTTAACCATTACGTGTACAGTTCTGTAGCAATATATTCACACTGTACAAACATCACCACCGTCCGCCTCTAGAACTTGTTCATCCCCCCAGCTGAAACTCTATACTCATTAAACTCTGCCTCCTCATTACCTCCTCGGCCCAGCCCCTGGCAACAACCATTCTTCTTTCTGTCTCAAAGAATTTGACTACTCTAGGAATCTCATAAGAGAGGAATCATGCAATTTTTGTTCTTTTGCAACCAGCCTATTTCATGTAGCATGTGTTCAAAGTTCTTCCATGCTATAGTATGTGTCAAAATTTCCTTCCTCTTTTTAAGGCTGAATAATATTCCTTCGTAATATATGTATTTTGTTTATCCACTCATATCTATCGATGAACATTTGGGTTGCTTACACTTTTTGGCTATAGTGAATAATGCTGCTATGAACATCTATGTACAAACACCTCTTTATTCAAGTATTTTGGGGAAACATATGAGATGAGTGAATATAAAGGAATGCTCACAGCACTTCCATTTTCCTAAAAGCATTCAGAGCATTTCTTTTCACTTGCAAAGTCTCCTGCCTGTATAAAAAGCTTGTTTATACATACTCTTACAAGCCTTTAGAATCAGTTATTTTGATAAAATTCTTACAAATCATAGAGTCTGTATACTCTGAGTAGTGAAGAGAATTTGGCTTGTTCTTCATCAAAATGACCACTATTTTCTATAATAGGATGTTCTTGATTTTAATAATTGATTCTAGCTTTATCTTAAGCAAAACTGTATCTGTTTTTCAAAACACTTTAATAGAAGCTACAAAATGAGAACTTAGTACACTAGAGCTTCACCCATGCAAATCCAGAGGTCAGAATGTTTTTGGGGAAGAACAGCTGTCAACCACCTCTCCTCTCCATTATCCCAAGGGCTTCACCCCACTCACCTCCATCCCCTCCACTAGGGTTTACTTTTCCTTTTTCCTTGACCACCTTACTTTCAGGTATCCACTTAACCTATGCTGTCATTGAGCTACTGAGAAAAAATGGCTACACAAAATCAAAGGGTGTGTGATAGGCTTGGTTCTGCCTCCCACTAGCTCTGCTTCATTGGCTGATGTGATGTGTTCCTCCTTGAGAAAAAGTATTCCAGGATTAGCCATCACATAGGATTGTTGGGGGGAAAAAGTCATCTGACGGAGAAATATTTTGTCAATTATGAAGTGCTGATAAATACAGTCCTTCCAAGAAGATGGATCTAACTGGAACCCACCAATTCTTCCTTTGTGATTCTGTCATTCTATCTTGCGTTTTGCACTTTCCCTCCTAGTTTCTGAGGGCAGGACCTCCCCACCTCAATATCCCCAGAGGGAAATAAGGTGCTTGAATGCAGCTACATTTCTCAACTATGAAAGTGACATAAAAGGTCTTAACTGGCTATTTATGTAAATCAAATAAGATAATGCATACACAATATGATACACCACAAATATAAGGAATCACTCAACAACATAAATGGAAACTTCTAGCCTTAATCACAAAGAATATAAAACAAACTGAAGTCTGCCAGTGCCCTGAACCAAGATGAAACTGATACTTTTCTTTAGTGTCCACCAACCTACTTGTTTCAAAGATTTTTAAGAGGGAGATGGCAGGGGAGATTTTGAAAGCAGCAAAAAAATGCAAAGTGCACTCAGCCATAAGACTGCTCCCTAACTTACTCATCTCTGGAGATAAACAGATGATTCAAATAGAATCAAGACCTAGTACCAGTGATACAAGGACTGACTACCTGCTAAGATTGCACCAAGGGATTTCATCTGAGTCAAACAGGTGGGCAGGCCAGTTCTGCCACTTATCTGACCCAATCATATTGTGTCTTTCCTTTCCCGTCATTTTCTTGATAGAATCACAGAATTAAGTCGCTTTCAGATTCTCTCTATTCTGGTAATGATCAACTTGCTCCTAGAAGGAATGGTATTTCTTCCTGGGCCCCTTGAAATTCGGGCACAAAGTTGAATGTATGATTAGTTACCCTCTCCTGAAGAAAAAGCCTATCCAAAGCTTTCCTCTATCATGCTAGGCAGGCTTAGTCGTTTTAAACGTCATAGAAAGAGGCAGAATAGTTGATAACAAGGATGCTAACGCCAGCCTTCCCAGGGTTCAAATCTCCACTCAGCCATTATCTTTCACCTATCCATCACTTTTGTCATCCTGGGCAAGCTATTTACTCTATCTGCGCCTTAGAGTCTCCCTCCGTAAAACAGGGATAATAAAATATTACCTGAACAGGACTGTTATAAAGATTGAATGAGATAAGCAAATAATGCTGTAACAGTGCGCAAGGCACAAGCGCTACGCATATGGTGTCAACGTCGTTGTCTTTATTAGTTAAGGATGCCGACGCCCAAGAGGAAAGACCACTTTCACGAATCCATAGTCAGAAACTTGCAGTACGAGGGCGAGGTCACCGGGCTCCCAGTGCTCAGCTCGAGGCCGGCGGGAACCCGGGGTGGTCCTCGCCAAGGGGGCGTCAGCGCCCGACCGCCAGCTCAGCGACCATCTGCGGACGCGCCGCAAGCCGGCGACTTCGCATCCGACTCCGCCCGGCCTCGGGGCACTAAACCCGGGGAAGCTACGCCGGGCCAAGCAAGCGAGAATGGAAGAAACCCGGGGTTGGGCTTCCAGGTCAGCAGTAGCCACCGCAACCCCTCCAACTCACCATTCGAGATGTAAACCATCTTGCCCCCTTTCCTTGCTTCCGAGCGACGAGGGAGCTTGGCCCCGCTCGGCTTCCGTACCCGCCTCCGCGCCCCGCCTTTCAAACGCCACAGGCCAAGATTAGGCAAAACACTGACGGAGGAGGGAGGTGGGCAGAGTCCATTGGCTTCTGGAAGAGACACGCCCCCAAGGGGCACATTTGTTTCGTCAGGCCAGCGACTTCCGGTAAGGCTGGGGCTGCAGAGCAGGCCACCGGACGTGACGTTTAGGAGTTGTCCTATAAGCCCGCCGTTTCCTGTCTCCGCTCGGAGTTGATCGAGGGGTGTTTGCACTACCCCGTAGGGCAGAGCTGCTTGCTAGTTGATTGATTGCCTCAGCATTAGAGTAGGCAAGGCTGCCACGTGTGAAGTTTCCTGGAGAACCGCTGACTGGAGGAAATTCCTCAGAATTTTCCAGATGTGTTGATATTTCAGGTTGTGGAGATTGTGAGATCTGGTAGGAGGGAAGTTCCCCGAGTGGTGACTATACCTAAGGAACTTTATTGTCACGCTTTAGATAATATACTACCAGGCTCCTCCTAGTTGTATTCATTGTCTTTTTTGTTTTGTTTTTGAGACGGTCTCGCTCTGTTGCCCAGGCTAGTGTGCTGTGGCATCAGCCTGTCTCACAGCAACCTCAAACTGCCGGGCTCAAGGGATCCTCCTGCCTCAGCCTCCCGAGTAGTTGGGACTACAGGCACTTGCCATCACACCCAGCTAATTTTTTCTATTTTTAGAAGGGGGGGGGTCTCGCTTTTGCTCAGGCTGGTCTCGAACTCCTGACTGCAAGCAATCCTCCGGCCTTGGCCTCCCCTCATTCTCTTTTAAAATGTTATATCTGCTCTGTGTTCACCACAAGTGGGGTTTTCTTTAGCTTTTGTGAAGCAACTGTGACAAATCAGTTTAACTGTAGGTCAAGACCTTTCTCTGCTCGTTTCTTATTGATGGCTACTGCTTATCAACATTGTGGAGGTAACAGATGAATTAGAGGACACGTCTAGGGTATTCACTAAATATGGACCACATACCATGGGTATTTACTCTGCTTTAACCCACTGGGCTCCTTCTGTTCCTTGAACATGGCTATTTCATTCCTGTCTCAAGGACTTTCTACTTAGCTGTTCTTTCTGCATGGAGTCTTAATAGTGGCTGTTTCCTTTTGTTTTTTCAGTTCACAAGCCATGTGTCATCTTCTTGGAAAGATTCCTAATTACCTTCCCAAAAATGAAAATTATATTTTGGAAAAAAATTATATTTAACAATGTTGGTCAAGTTTTTATGTTCTAATACCTAGAATTGACAAAGGTTTGATTTCATGTTGATTTGGGGGGAGCATTTTTCCCCAGAAAAGTGCATAATAGGACAAGACAACATCCTTCACCTCATTTGAGATTTTTACAGCATAATCATAGAGGATCATTTTTGCAAAAATATTAGGGGAGTCATTAATTTTTCCTAGACCATGCCACCGTCATTTCTCATGTGCTCCACTCTAGTTGCCTTCTAAGTGAAATCCCAGGTTCCACCTTTACCATCCTTGTGCAGTTTTTCATTCCTTTGCCTAAAAACTTTCAGACACTAAAATTAAGTGATTTCCTGTTCCTCTTAAAGTACACTTCCTTGCCATGGCCTGCAGGCCCAGTGTGACTTACCCTCTTGATTGCCCCTTTTGCTGTACCTCTTACCACACCTCCCCACCCAAGTAATGCTCTAGCAACATTGTTCTTTTGTTTTTGTGAACACCCCAAGTTTTTCATAGCTCCAGGACTCTACCCATGCTTGTTCCCTTTTGTATCCTCAAGGTCTATCATAGTCCATAGTACTCAGGTATTTGTTTGTTGATTGAGAGAGGAACAAAGTGAGAGAGGTTTCTAAATGGTCCCTAAAAATTTGCTCCCCAATTGCCAAAGGAGAAAAAGAACTAACACTGGGATCTCCTGAGCTCCAGACACTACTGGGCTATCTCTTCCTCTTCATTGCTCTATCTAGATCATTTCTTCTTGAGATTTAATGCAGTGATTTCCTAATGAGCTTTCTCTAGCTTCTCCACACTCTATTTCATGCTGTATTCAGCTGCTGGTTAAAAACCAATCTTCTTTCCTGCAAGAGGAAAAACCTTCAGTTTCACCTCCCCGCCCCCCGCCAAAAAACATCCAGCATCTGTGATCTGGCACTGAGAGCTTCCCTGATTGATCTTAGATTTTGCTCTCTGACTTCTAATTCCGTAATAGATCCCTTGTTTTCCTGCCTTGTTTCCTCTGCTCATGTGTTTCCTCTTAACTGGAACTTTCTCTACATGTTAAAACTAATCTATCCTTCAAAGCAAGGCATGTTTCTATCAAATGAAATAACAAATGTGAAAGGACTTTGTAAATGGAACAAAAATTATATAATTAGTAACAAGATAGGGTAGAGGACAAAGATAACATTTCCCCTCTTTCCTTAACTTTCTTCAAAGTCTGGAGTTAGCCATTAGCTGCATGTAGCTATTGAGCACTTGAAATATGGCAATATGGCTAGTCTTTTTTTTTTTTTTTTTTTTTTGAGACAGGGTCTCACTCTATTGCCGGGCTAGAGTGCAGTGGCATCATCATAGCTCAGTGCAGCCTCCAACACCTGGGCTTAGGGGATGCTCCTGCCTTAGCCTTTCAAGTAGCTGGGACTACAGGTATGAGCTACCATGCCCAGCTAATTTTTTAAGGTTTTTTGTGGAGAGGGGTATCTTGTTATTGCCGAAGCTGGTCTCAAACTCTTGACCTCAAGTGATCCTGCCACTTTGACCTCCCAAAGTGATTATAGGCATGAGCCACCGTGCCTGGTCAAATATGGCTAGTCCGAACTGAGATATACTGTGCAAAATACATACCAGATCACAATGATTTAGAATGAAAAAAAGAATGTAAAATATCTCAAGTTTTTTATATTCATGGCATGTTGAAATGATATTTTGGATATTATATTAAATAAAATACTAAAAGCAATTTTACCTTTCTCTTTTTAATGTGACTACCAGAAAATTTAAAATTACATACTTGGCTCACACTTATGGTTCACTTTACAATTCTGTTGGACAGTGCTTGTCTAGAACGAAGACATTGGCCTGGCACAGAAAAGGCATTCAATAAATATTTGTTAAATGGGTGAATGAATGGATAGTTTTAATAATGGATAATATATATATAGTGTTTACTATGTGTCAGGCACTGTTCTAAGCACTTTCCATTTAACCCTCATAACAACAGTAATAATAATAGCTGACATTTACATAGTACTTACCCTGTCCCAGCCAATGTTCTGATTGCTTTTCATGTATTAATTCATTTAAATCTCAGCCATGTTGAGTTCTATTATTCCTATGTTACAGGTGAGGAAACTGAGTCATAGAGAGTTCAAGTGACTTGCCCAAGGTCACACGGGCTGGTAAGAAGCAGAGCTGGGATTAGGATCAAGAGCATGGCTCTATAGCTTGTTCTCTTAACCCCTGTGCTATGCTGCCTCACCACACATAAGCAGAGGTATTGAAATAGGATATAATCCAACATGGTACTCAACGTGGTTTCTGGAGAGTATATCTCAGCTTTCTCAAAGTTGCAAAACTGCCCAGTTTTTCTTCTCTAGACACCTCAGCAAAATTCCCCTGAGCATCTCTAAGTGGATTATCTTCCCATCTCTGTACCAATCCCTTCTCCAGAGGGATGGGCCATTCTGAGTGACAGCTACCTCTGCAACTGGAGCTAGAGTCAATCTCACTTAAACTAGAGGGCTTGGGATTTGGAGAGGGGTGGTGTTACCACAAATTGGTGAAGGAATTCTGGGTTACATAAAAACAGTGAGATGTCCTCGATACTGCCTTTAGAAAACATGGAAAACAGATGGCATTTATATTCTTGATTAACCTGTATTTGTTCTTACAGTTATTGCCTTTGTATTTATTTTATCTGGGCTTAGAAATCTTAACTTTTGTTTCATTTTTCTACCTTATGCTCTTTACTATTGCTTTTCACAGCAATTTTTTTTCCTGCTTCTTTTAAGTTATGTAGCCTCAGACTGAACATGCTGCACAAATCAGCATTTTTTGAGCCAATAGCCACCTCATCCGTTCACCTCAAGTAATGGTCGTATTACTCTACAAGGCATTTTCTTAAACTATATGAACTCATTTTCTGTACCAAAATGGAAGAATGTTCACAAAAATTTACAGTGCAATCTTCCTGGGAGAATTTGGATAAAAAGTTTGGGATTTCTTCTGTAGTCTCTAAAGTACGTCACACATTTAATTACATGATCAGTTTCATTAGTGAATTTGTGTGGTTAAATTTAAACAGTCTATCTTTAACTGAATAAGGAATATCTAGACTCAACCTTGTGGTTCCATTGCAGGAAGATAAGTACTATTCCAATTATAATTTCTAACCTTTTAAACTCATGATCCATTTTTAGCAATCCTGGTGACTGTAATGTAAACGGTTATAGTGGTAGTTGGAATGGAATACTGGTCCAGATTTTTAAAATTAAACCATCAGAGATTTAGGTTTTGGTTGCCTTTTGGGGCATTGATCACTAAAAGCAAATTTTTAATATTTTTAGAATTGTATTCTATAGTACCAAAATATGTGTTACTTTCTAAGCCCTATCTTTAGATCTCTAAATATGGAGTATAACACTATGTATATTTTATTACTGTGTTTATAGCTCTCAAGATAACATTGATCTTTATATTTTTAAAAAGTAGAGTATGCCATGTGACTTTAAGGAATGTATAATTTATTATTCTTACTAACTGGTTTGGTGCAGAGCGTTTGATGGTTCTTGGATTTTTTTTCGTTTTAATGTGACTCCTGTACATAATATTAAAATCAAAAGGTACAAATGGATATCCCATGAAGAGCAAGTCTCCTTTCTTCTCCTATAACCCAGGATTCTAAATTTTGATTCCCTAGCTCAGCGAGGCTGTCATAAGCACTGCATGGCACATACCTCCCAGGCAATAGAAGTCTCAAGGACAGACTCATCTCTCTAACATGAAAGATGAGACGAAGAATAACATTCTACAAAGAATTTTACCTTCTCTTGGATCTTAGCCAAGCAATTCCTCACTCATTTGTTAGCTCTTTAGTATTTAAAAAATGTTTTTTCCCATTATTTTGTCCAGGTTTTTTAGTTGTCCTAAGAAGGAAAGTTAGTACATATTACTTAATCCTCCATGACAGAACTAGAAGTTCATACATTTATTTAACTAAATCAACATGACAATTTGGATCAGGTCTCAGATTAAACACTGTTTTGCTTTTGACTTCAAAAATTCTGTTATTTATGTACAAATTCTTCAGAACAACTGCTGTTTTCCTAGTATTGTCAAAACACATTATTACTTATAAACAGAAAGGATAGTTATAAGTAGTAAACCAAAATGTGTGGGTAATTAAAAAAACATTTATTTTGCCAATAAACATCACACGTTTAATCTTTCCATAACCAAACAGATGAATAAAACCTCACTTTAGTTTGACACTCTCTGATCTTTTAATGGAAGGTTCAATGAAAATAGGTTTATTTTATAGTCTCTTAGGGAAATGTTCTTTCTTTATGGCCCAGTGATGACCGTTCATGGGAGGGATCGTTAACTAGACTTGTAAGGATGCTATTAGGGAGGTTGCTGTGACCTCAACTAGGTGGCTAGAGAGGCTGTTGCTAATGCCTCAACATCACTTTATCTTTTTCATACTAATTGTATAACACGAGCACCTTGATTAATATTACCCAAGGTCAAGTATAGGTCTCAACTTTAAAAAAATCATCTTTCACAATTATCAGCAATTCATCTCTTTGCTATGAAACTCTAACTTGTTTTTGATGGGAAGTATGAAACAGAAACTCTGAAAATGGAATCTGGCAACTGAGGAAGTGTTGCTTGATATTATTTTTTTATTCCTTTTGAATGTATTTAGCTACTCCTTAGTGGCACCCAGTCTTTCATGTTCAGATTGAGATGTTTCACAAGTATGTTGAGGACCATATGTGCAGAAAAGTGGAGAGGCAAGTAGAAATGGATACAGCTACTTTGGGTACTGACCTGCCTGGTTTCCAGTTCCTGTGCTATACTCAGCTGGCTGGCAAGGTAGAGGAACAGATGTAGAGGACGCCAACAGGGCGGGCACACGAGCAGAGACGGAATAAGCGCGGGCTTACTGCTGCAGCAGTGATGGCAATATCAACAGTTCACACTTGGATTTAGTAGGCTAACCGGGTACTTAGGAGCTCAGCTTTGGGACTGTTTCCACATAGGGAAGCCACCCAGAATATGACTCTTTTTATTTCAATCGAGTCACTGTTTTTAGAAAGGAAAAATTCTAAAGAATCCCTGCAAAATTACATTTTCCATCATAATCCTTGAAAATGTTCATATCCTTCACCCAACATTTCCATTTCAAGAAGTTATTCTGAAGAAACAATTAGAGATGATCAAACAGATTTATGTGCAAAGGTATTTGTCCCATTGCTATTTGGAGTGAAAAGAAAATGGAAGCCATGTAACTGTGCAAAAATGGGGATTGGCTAAAGTTTGGAATATAATATCATATTGAACATTAAAATAGTGGGCAATCATTCATGATATATTAAGTGAAAGAAACAGATTACAAAACAATATTGTATAGTGTGATATCAATGAAAACAAAGGAAAGATACATATATGAAAATATATTAATATGGCACTATGGGAGCTGTAATTTTTTTCTTTGTGCTTTTTTATAGTTTACAAATTTTCTGCAATAAACAGGTAGCTTTTATAATTAGAAGTAAATATGAATACTTTCTTAAAAAGCTACATTTGTTAGAAATTGAGGGTTCATTTCTAGTTTCATTTTAATGATTTGGATAATGCTTTTTTTTGTTTGTTTTTAAGAGACAGGGTCTCCCTATGTTGCCCAGACTGGTCTCAAACTCTTGGCCTCAAGCGATTCTCCCATCTCAGGCTCCCGAAGCGCTAGGATTACAGGCATGAGCCTCTCACCTGGCTTGGCCTGGATAATTCTTTAAAATATTTTTTTCTTGCGGAAGTGATAGAAAATTAACTACTCAGGTAGTTGTTAACTTTTGGAGTACATTTTAAAGGCA
>RJWJ010005548.1:0-67582 GCA_004363605.1 Indri indri | reverse complement strand
GTCTTGAACTCCTGACCTTGAGCAATCCACCCGCCTCCGCCTCCCAGAGTGCTAGGATTACAGGCATGAGCCGCCGCGCCTGGCCAGGGTTTTTTTTTTTTTTTTTTAAGTAATTTCATTTGTGAAATCTGTCCAGAGGAAAATTTTTTACACAGCTTTTTATGTAAGAAGGCTTCATCACAGTTTTATTTACAGTATCAAATAATTAGGAACAATCCTTCGGCAGTACTTAAAGGCTGCAGTGGGGCTTCCCTGACTACGAATTTGGAAATAAGTCTGTTCTCTTGAGAACTGAATCTCAAGATCTCACATGATGGATCAGTGTGTAAATATGTGAAGTTATCCTAAAAAGACAGAATGGTTTTTAGGGCGGCCTAGCTGAATGTATTTATTGGTATGTATAAAGGAAGAATGTGTCAGCAAGAGATAGGGGTGAGGTAAGGTGGGATCATCCTTGGCAGGAATAGGAGAATTTCTGAGGTTGGCTGTATTCAGGAAAGAAGGAGCCTTAAGCAACATACACTGAATGTGCAGATTTCATTGACAAACTATCCTGTTACGGAATTATATGAATGTATTAGGCAAGCTTAACCTGACTTCACTGAACATCAGTTCCTCTTACTCAACTCCATTTTTTCCTGTTCCATGTTTACCAAGCAACCTTTTAATTATTCAATGTCACAAAAATTAGGTCTATTGGAGTAAATTACAAATGGTTATAATTTTTAATTTAATTTTTTTCCATTTTAAAATTCTCCAATAAAAAGATGTTTTATAGTGAGAATTAAAAATAATATGTTGTTGAAGTAAAGTACAAGATGGGTTAATGTTTGGGACTTTTTTCCCCAGACGGTCAGCAGGAGGATGAAGCCAGTAAAATTGAAGCTCTGCACAAGAGGAGAAATTTACTCGCAGCATTTTGTAAGCTAATTGTATATACTGTGGTGGAGATGAATACAGCCGCAGATATCTTCAAGCAGTATATGAAGGTAAAGTTGAAACATGGATAACAAGATAGTTTTTAAATGCTTAAAAGATAATGTAAGACTGGGTTTTATGATTGGTTGCCATTGAATTTTTTTATTTTTTTATTTTATTTTTTTTTGGTTCAACCCTAACAATCCTGGAGCCATTGAATTTTCTAAATAATAAATTACTTTTTTTCCAACCTGCTCCAGTAAATTACTTTTCTAATATAAAATCTATTTAAAATATTTAATATATTCAGTAACATTGCCTTATACTTCAACTCCTCCAGTTAATGGACATTTTGGGTTTATTGTATTCATTTGCATTTGGAATATTGGAAACGGCCTCTCCTAGGTTAACTCTCATTATTAGAAATTGCATTTCTGATTTATTCTAAGGTAACAGGTTTGTGTCCTTCCTCTGCTTGATATAGCATTAAGAAGTGTTCTTTTAGGAGTCAGGAGACCTGGGTGATATTTTCAGCTTGGTTATTATGTATCTTGTGACCTTGAGTAATTCAATGCCTTTTGCCTCCTGAGTTTCTTCATCTGATCTGCTGTGGATAGCTAAGGTTCTTTTTGGTTCTCTAAGTCTGACTTGATTCAGAATAGGTTATTCATAATTTTCCTAAATAATATGTGAGATCCTCTAATTTTGAAGTAGTAGTAGAAAGGAGATTGCTAATTATACTTAGAGAATGTAACCAAATATGGTAAGATAGTTTTTAAAATCCTTTCTGAAGTAAAATCTAATTATAAATATAAAACTTTTTAAAGCCTTTGCTTTAAGAAATTATATATATATATGTATATACATATATATCAAAACCAAGTTAATCCTTTTTTTGTAATATTTTGCTACATGAAAGAATTCTAGTACCATTGAAAATTATTTTGGAATTTCAAACATTTGGCATGATAATTGTTAGATTTTTTAAAAACTAAGGTTGCTTATGAAGTTATTTCACAAATTTTAAACTTAGATTTAGGTATTCTAGATTAAAGTCAGTTTTATTAATGGGAACATGGTTATTCTGTTTTCTCTGATAGTCGTATATGTATTTTGAAATATGATCTCAAAGTAGAAAAGAAAAAGTTCATGCACAATGCATAATGTAAATGTCATGCACAATAAGTTTTCCTTTAAAGGGGGTTTATGGCTGGGCGTGGTGGCTTGCACCTGTAATCCCAGCACTTTGAGAGGCCTAGGCGGGAGGATTGCCTGAGGCCAATAGTTCAAGACCAGCCTAGGCCACACACAATGAGACCTTCTCTACAGAAAGTTCTAAGAGTAACTGTGATTATATTCATTGTCTTAATAGTTCACAAAGAGAACTTTGTTTATATCCTTTGTGTTACTTCTGAAAATCTGCATAACCCAATTATTGTTTTATTCCATACCTCATTTATTTAAAACCAAGTCTGGAGCTTTATTTGATTGGATCTTAATTGTTTGGTATGTCTGAACTTACAGAAGTTAGAGATTATGTACTTAAAAATGATCTTAAAGTTTTGGTAACATTAGTTCCTGTTTTGTAAGGCATAATTTCAGCCAAATATATACTTTGTGAAATGTTTACATGTCTAACCTAAAATTATTCTTATTGTCCAATAGTTTTAATATATAAAGCACTAATTTGTGTAAATTTCTTTTCTAGTATTATAATGACTATGGAGATATCATCAAAGAAACAATGAGTAAAACAAGGCAGATAGACAAAATTCAGTGTGCTAAGACCCTCATTCTCAGTCTGCAACAGGTAAGACATTAAGAGTACCAGCTTTAGGTAACATAATTAACACTTAATAATTAGCAGAATAAGGTAGCAGTTGGAACCAGGCAAAGGATGCATAAAAGTAGAAATATAAAATATTCAGCCTCACTAGTAGACAAAAAAGTGCAAGTGAGGTAGATTGTTTTTTGTTTTCAGACTGTCGATTGGCAAAACCTATAGCTGTCTAAGGTTTGGAGGAAATAGATATGGTAGGCAGTTTGGCAATATATGTGAAAACTTGTAACGTATGTCATGTCAGTAGTAGTTAACTTGCTTTGGTAGATTTCATGTGAATTTTACTTTTTTCTCCATTTCCAGACTTTAGTGAGCATCTATGAATTTTTTATAACTAAAACGCAACCATCCTTTTCATTTTGGCAGTGGCAAGGCAGGTTTAATTAAGTAAAATTATTTGCCTAGAGTGTGCTTTTGTCTTTGGAGACAAAATTTGCATGTAAAACATAATCCAGCCCATTACAATTTGATAAACTTTCTTGCTTTTTAGAAATGTAAGTATGAAAGTTCTTAATTTCATTTGCAAATCTGAATATTCCTTGTTAAAATTAATAAAATTTAAAAGGTTTTAAAAGTAGCATTTAAATATTTAATAACTTTTGCTATAAAATAATTGCTAGCTGTAAAAAATTTAGAAAATATAAGAAATGTAACAAATACAAGTTATCCTTAATGTTGTCACTTAACAATAACCTTTGTATTTTTAAATAGGCTTCTTAGTCTTTTTTATGCCTACATGGAATCTTAATTTTTATAAAAATTAAATTATATTGCATATTCTGTTTTGCAAATCTGCATTTTAATATTAACAAACCCTGAATACATTCATGCCATTAAATAATGTCCTTAGCATTTTATTTTGTGAGCAGTAGGGGCTTATTTTTTCCCTCCTTCTTTAATAAGGTATAAGTGACTAGTGAAAATTGCATATATTTACAGTATACAATGTGATGTTTTGATATGTGTATACATTGTGAAATGACTAAATTGAGCTAATTAACATATACATTATCTCACTTTTTTTGTGGTAAGAACATTTAAGATCATCTCTCAATTTTCAAATATATAATACAATACACATTTTTTTTTTTGAGACAGGGTCTCACTGTGTCACCTGGGCTAGAGTTCAGCAGTGTCATCATAACTCACTGAAACCTCAAATTCCTAGGCTTAAGTAATTCTCAGCCTCCTGGGTAGCTGGGACTACAGGTGCATGCCACCCTACCCAGCTTATTTTTCTATTTTTTCTAGAAACAGGGTCTTGCTATGTTGCTCAGGCTGGGCTCAAACTCCTGGCCTCAAGCAATCCTCCTGTCTTGGCCTACCATAGTGCTAGGGTTATAGGTGTGAGCCACAGCACTTAGTCCATTATTCTTAACTATACTTACCGTGTTTTACGATAGATCTCCAGAATTTATTCGTCCTGTTCTACCCTACCGAAACATTGTACCCTTTGACCAACATCTCTCCCCCACTCCCAGTGCCTGGCAACCACCATTCTCCTCTATGTTTCTATAAGTTCATCATTTTTAGATTCTCTATACAAGTGAGATCGTGTGGTAGTTGTCCTCCTTTGCCTGGCTTATTTCATATCACATAATGTCATCCAGGTTCATCTGTGTTTTCACAAATGACAGGATTTCCTTCTTTGTAAAGGCTGAATGATACACGCACACACAATGGAATGGTATTTCTTTATCCATTTATTAGCTGATGGGCCCTTGGTTTGATTCCATATCCTATCTATTGTGAGTAAAACTGGAATGAACATGAGAGCGCAGATATCTTTTAAACATACTGATTTCATTTTCTATAGATATATACCCAAAGTCTTCATCATTTTTTAAATTGACACATAATTGTATGTATTTATGGGGTACATAATGATGTTTTTTATATATATATATAATATATCATTATCAGATCAAGGTAATTAGAATAACTGTCTTTTTTAGTGACTGTATAATATTCCAATTTATAGATGGACCATAATTTAACCAGATTCCTCTTGTTGAGGTTTTTTCACAAATTTCATCATTATAGGTAGCACTAAAATAAACATTTTTGTATTAATATTATGCATAAATTTTGATATTTCTTTGGAATAAAGTTCTATAATTAGAACTGCTTAGTCAAAGAACATCAAAATTCTGAAGCTTTCTGTATGATGAAAGTTCTTGATGTGAATATTGATCACCTAAATGTAAATAATAGATCATAGTTGCCTAATAATTTACTGGGTTTCCTTTTTATTTATATTTTTATCTGCTATGTTAATATCGAATTAATACCAGCAGAATAGGATTCCGCCCAAACTAACCTAAAGAGTCTCTAATATCAATAACGACCTCTAATTTTAGTGTATGAAATGCTATAATTTTGGTCATTTGTATCATGTTTTTTAAAATCCATGTTTTAGGGTAAAATACAGTGCCTCATTTATTGAACATCTGAATTTTAAATAGAAAATACCATATTTTAAAAGATGTTAATCCATAGTGGTTAAAAAAAAAACTCTAACATGCTTTCTTTTTTCTCAAACAGCTTTTTAATGAAATGATACAGGAAAATGGCTATAATTTTGATAGATCATCTTCTACATTTAGTGGCATAAAAGAACTTGCTCGACGTTTTGCTTTAACTTTTGGACTCGATCAGTTGAAAACAAGAGAAGCCATTGCCATGCTACACAAGTAATCTTCAGATACTTTATTTTTAGTCGTGAACTTTTTTTTTTTTGGTATCTAGCCCTTTCATTTGGAATAACTAAATTAAATTTATGTTTTATTATTATTTTATAAATCTGTACCATATCTCCTTATCTAATGAACTAGTTATAGTGCTATCTCAATTAACAAACGAGTTGGGATTAAAACTCCCTTTATAAGAAAGTATTTTTTTCACTGAAAACTGTACAAAGTCTTTATAAATTATGTGAAGCAAAGCAGCATAAATTTATCAGGCATTACACAATCTTTTTTATCACCTTTTGTCATAGTCTCACTGCTAGAGAGAGAAATCCTTGAGATTTGATTCCTTTGTCTCAAGTTTTCTCGTTCTGATTCTATTCTCTATTTTATAGACTTTCCCCTTGTTTTGAGCCACAATCTTCTTTCTGTCTGCATGTTTTCTTCCCCTTATCAAAATTGGAAATTGTTTGCTTTTATATTGGGCATATAATTCAATGATCAGTTACACTTTTTAAGTATGGGTACATTTAAGAGCCTTAACATAACCAATGTTTGTAGATTAAGACCCTTTATCTCTGAACTGTGGGTTAAGGAACCTTGCCTTTAGGAAAATCAAAAGGCTTGGACTCTCCTTTATTGAAAGCTTTCTGTGTTTTGTTTCTCTTACCCCTCTTGATTACTTAGTTTATAAAAGTGTTAAATGTCTCCCTGAGGAAAATTTTCTGCTCTTAAGTTTGCCCATACCACCCTTAGCATTAATTCACTTTCTCTGGTAACCTTATTCTAAAACTCTCGAATTCATTTTTATGCATTTTATACATTGGATAGCATTTTTAGGTAATATTTAAGGACCACACATGTAGTAATTATTTTGAGGAGTAATACATCATTTTCTTCATGTAATAGCCTTCTTTCTTTCTTCCTCAATTCTATCTGAATTGTTTTATACCCAGTTACATTTTTATAGAGTATAATGTCAAGTTGTTTTCTTGATTAATAAAGGTATTTATTGCCACATAAATATAGTTAAAATGGGCCCTGAGTGAAGTTTAACTTTAAAACTTTACTCTTAAATGAGTCATTATAAATAGTCATTCCTTTATGTCTTGAAAAGTACAGATAATGTATTTGTCATTATGTGAAAAAATTTTGATATTTTCTATGGAAAAAAAGTATGAGTAAATAATGTGAATATACCAAACTGAAGGCAAGCTGGCACGCGTGTGTGTGTGTGGTTTTAAAGAAATAACAGTGACATAAAATGTGAATGTATTTGCTCATTCTTACACTTACAGCCTCCTTATTCTCTATTACTCAAATTAAAAGCATCACAAAGGAAGTAGAGTGAAATTTCCATTCTAAGTTATTAAATGTTTTATTGTACTTTCTCAAATATTTATTTCAGTAATTTTTTCTTTGCAGAGATGGCATAGAATTTGCTTTTAAAGAGCCTAATCCACAAGGGGAGAGCCATCCACCTTTAAATTTGGCATTTCTTGATATTCTGAGTGAATTTTCTTCTAAACTACTCCGACAAGACAAAAGAACCGTGTATGTATTTGCTGGAGATGTCCTACTTAATTTCATTTTAGAATTCTTAAAAGCAATTGTTATACTTGGATTCCTCCCCTTTATATACACAGATTAGAATTGTAGGATTGCATTAATGCAGGAAAACTTTATACTTCAACAACTTTATAAATTAGAGATTATAACTATATGCATCATACTCCATTTTAATATTATAAGCTCCCTTCCCAGTATAGTTGTGGCTTTTGAGGTGTAACTTGAATGCTTTATATGTTCTTCCTTCCCTTTCCCTTTTGTCTCACTCTGTTGCCCTAGGTTGAGTGCAGTGGTGTCATCATAGCTCACTGCAACCTCAAACTCCTGGGCTCGAGCGATTCTCCTGCCTCAGCCTCTCAAGTAGCTGGGCCTACAGGGGCAAGCCACAATGCCCGGCTAATTTTTTTTTTTTTTTTTTTTTCTTTAAGTAGAGATGGGATTTCACTTTTGCTTAGCCTGGTCTCGAACTCCTGAGCTCAAGCAATCCTCCTACCTCGGCCTCCCAGAGTGCTATGATTACAGGCATGAGCCACTGTGCCCGGCCTTCTTTCTTTTCTTTTCTCCTCTTTCTTTTCTGTTTTTTTTTTTCTTAAAAATATGGGACCTCAGTATGTTGCCCAGGCTGACCTCAGTCTTCCAGGCTCAAGTGATTCTCCTGCTTCAGCCTCCTGAGTACCTGAGACTACAGGCATGCACCATTGCATGCAGCTGTTTTATGTATTCTTATTTGCATTCTTGCCTTAACCCACCCAGGGAGGGATCATTTAAAAGACAATAATATCGGGGATCCATCAGGAGCATCCTAGTTAGTCTGTGTGTTGAGCTATGGATACACCAGAAAGTGGACATCCATGTGTTATCTTTTGACTTTAACTACTATTCCTGTCCTCAACAAATCATTTAAACAGGGCACTTCTCTGGTTTAGTCTCCTAATATGGTGACTTAAAAGAGCCCAGAAAATGGATTTAAATTCTCAATCTTTTTTCCACCTTTTCCCTTGGCTTTGAGGCATAAAAGGGCAGAAGAATATGAATACCCCATAGTATAGATAATCTCTTCTGAAAACCCACCAGTATTTTATATTTAAAGACTGCATAGATTTTATATGAAAGTCTAAAGCAGACAAAACTATCTATGGTGATAGAAATCACAGTAGCGGTTACTTCTAGGGTTGGAGAGATTGGGAAAACGGGGTACTTTCTAGAGTCATGGGAATGTTCTGTATCTTAATACGCATGTGGGTTACACACATGGACTTATGTGTAAAACTGATCCAACTGTACTCGATTTCTGTGTGTTCTATTATATATAAATTTAACCCAATTAAAAAGTACATAGACAGTATTAATCAGAGAAATACAAATAAAAACAATGAAATACCATTTCTCACCAAGGAGATCAGCAAAAATTAAGAAGTCTAATAGTGTCAAATATATACAAGGATGTGGACCAGTAAAGCCTTTTATACATTGCTGATGACAGTGTAAATTGGTACAAGACCACTTTGTGGAGCAATTTGGCAATACCTCATGATCCAGTTATTTCACTCATAAGTAGATACCCTACAGAAACTCTTGAGCACATGCATGAGGAGAATCATAAAATAATGTTGACTTTTTGATTGTCTGAATAAGGAAAAACTCAAAACAGCCTAAACATCTATCAACTAGAAATGGATCAATAGATTGATATATAAAAAAGACCAAAAAAATAGATTGATATATGATGGAATACCACACAGCAATCAAAATGGCTAGATTTTAAAAACATAATTTTGAGTACAAATAGCAAAGTGCAAAACTGCTATGGTGTTTACAGACAACTATGTATTAAAATATAATAAGTATGCATGGGGATGATAAATAGCAAATTCAGGTTAGTGGTAATCTCTTGGACAAGGAGGAAGAGAAATGGGAATAGCTCCAGGGAGGGCTACTTACCTGTAATGTTCTATTTAGGTATGTGGTGGGTACATAGTTGTAAATCTCTCTACCAATGAGTATATTTTGGCTCACGCTCTCTATCTTGTCGTATACATTCTTGGACAGGTAGCCAGTTCATGGGCCACACTTGGAGGAGTACTGTTCTATGTATGACTGAAGTACATTGTGAAACAGTTAACACAAAGCAGTATGTTTTGTAACTGGTATCTCCTATTCTCTTTAATGCTATTCAGGACTAGTAAATCTGAATTGATTGGAATGCATCATTATGATGACAGCAAATATTTGAATTGCACTTTACAGTTAGTTGACAAATAATTGTCTTTATTAATTCAAAACATAATTTAGGCTGGGCGCAATGGCTCACGCCTGTAATCCTAGCACTCTGGGAGGCCGAGGCAGGAGGATTGCTTGAGCTCAGGAGTTCGAGACCAGCCTGAGCAAGAGCAAGACCCCGTCTCTACTATAAATAGAAAGAAATTAGCCAAACAACTAAAAATAGAAAAAATTAGCCAGGTACGGTGGCACGTGCCTATAGTCCCAGCTACCTGGGAGGCTGAGGCAGGAGGATTGTTTGAGCCCAGGAGTTGGAGGTTGCCGTGAGCTAGGCTGATGC
Organism: Indri indri; assembly: GCA_004363605.1. Lineage (NCBI taxonomy): Eukaryota > Metazoa > Chordata > Mammalia > Primates > Indriidae > Indri > Indri indri. Next base: position 58,008 of record RJWJ010005548.1, on the reverse strand, counting down.
CACGGCACTCTAGTCTGGGCAACAGAGTGAGACTCTGTTCCAAAACAAAACAAAACATAATTTAGCCTTATTGAACTATAATGTCAGAGCCTAGGACTAGCATCATGGTTATGCTGCTTACTCATTTTTATTATTGTGGGCCCATTAATTCTTAATATTTTTATCCTTTCTTTCCTTGTCTGTAAAATGGGGAGAACAACTCCCTCACTGAATTGTAAGAATAGTTAACCTGAGAGAAAAATACCTAGCACATAGTAGTCATATGAATGTTAGTTAAATTTTTATTACAGAATTACATACAGGCCTTGTGGGAAATAGATTTGAGGCAGCTTCTCCCAGTTCTCCTGACAAGATGTCTGTCATATTAAAAACTCCTTTCTTCCTTGGCAATTCTTATTGTGTCAATAATTGGATCTTTGGCTCTTTGATGAGCAACTGACCTAGACTGAAACCCCCTTGTGGTTTCAACAACAATTTTACTAGATCAAGTTGTATCTATGCAGACAACAAAATTGATTTGTCTGAAAATTCCTTGTTTGAAATGTGGGTATTTTACATGGTAAAATTAATTGAGTCAGTGGTACAAAGCTCATATTAAAATATTCAAAAACATTAGATCTAACAGCTTAGATGTTTTACACTAGACTTGGAATCAGAGACACCACAAATACTGAATTTTTCCAATAATAACTCTCTTGAAATAAAAAATAACAATGATAAAAAAAACCTTGTGATACTTGGATCCATGGGTCGATTTATGGTTTCCATCAGGCTGATACTTTCTTGCTGCTAGGGACCATAGCTGATTAATCTTCGTATCTATCTCTGGTGCCTGGAACATAGCAGGTACTCCACAAACGTTAATCTGAAATGCTCTGAATTATTTCATTCAGTGTGAGAGTCTTGGTAGAGATAAAATTGCTCATCAGTGTTCTGATGAATCTGAGATTGAGTAGTGAAGTAATATGTCCATGCTCACACAACTAGGGATTAGTAGAACTGGCAGTTTTCTGTATCAAAGCTAAGAGTTTCTACTTCTTTTAAAGGTATGTTTACTTGGAAAAGTTCATGACCTTTCAGATGTCACTCCGAAGAGAAGATGTGTGGCTTCCTCTGATGTCTTACCGAAATTCTTTGCTAGCTGGTGGTGATGATGACACCATGTCAGTCATTAGTGGAATCAGCAGTCGGGGGTCAACTGTAAGGAGTAAAAAATCAAAACCATCTACAGGAAAACGGAAAGTAGTTGAGGGCATGCAGCTTGCACTCCGTAAGGATATAATTTATTCTCATTATATTTATCCATAATATTTATCAACTGAATTGTCATTAAGGTTCACCTTATTTTTTATTTGAGATATGTGTTGTTCAGTAATAGTGTACACAATGTGTCAGCTATGTGTAAATGTGCTGTTTTAAGCGTTTTACATACGTAAACTCAATTCTCACAACTCTTGGGAGTATATCCTCATTTTTCAGATGAGAAAACTTAGCACAGAGAGGTTAAGTAACTTACTGAATTTCACACAAGTATTAAGTAGATGAGCCAGGCAGTCTCACTCTAGAGCACCTGCTTTTTTAATCACTATGCTATACCGTATGCATCGGGAAATGGACTCAGTATTATAGAGTGGTTATTACCCAAGAGATCAGATCATCTAGTTTAAGTGGAACAACAGATTCAGAGAGGTTGCAACTTCTGAATTTCCACGAGGAGGCCATTAATCATGAAGAACTTGATAGAAATACAAAATGCCATCTATCATAGTAGAGGTAACAATGCATTATGATGCTTAAAGCTCTTAAGCTCCTAACACTTCGGAGTTGGTTCAAAGTGGGCCTAGGGACTTTTTTCCTTTGCTTAGGAACCTTTAAACAAATTAGCATAGTTCTTAAAATTTGTTCCAGTTTTTATTTCTGAATAACAAACTACTTATAAACTTAGGATATAGCCGGGACCATGGGTGTCCGATGCCTTAGCCAGGAAGACACAAAGGCTGGTTGTTGGAATCATATGGAGGCATCTTTGCTTACATATCTGATGCTGGCTGTCAGTTGGGACCTCAGCATATTGCTGGGCTCCAAGAGCAAGTGTTCCAAGAGACAGGAAGTAGATGCTACCAATTTCTTAGGCCGGGGCCCAGAAACTGGCATAGCATAACTTCTGCCCTATTCTATTGGCCAAGCAATCACAGAGATTCTGGAGGAGGGGACATAAACCTCCACCTTTTATGTGAGAGGTGTCAAAGAATTTTGGGGCCATATTGAAGTTGCCACATAACTTATCAGCTATTATTTATCATCAGGTGTATAGTGTTTAATACTTGATTGTCCCATGGATTAATGGTTTTAGTATTTTTGTCCAGTAGTATAAAGGCATAACCTTAGACTTCTAACTTGTACAATTTTAGACTTGATTGGTTATATATTCCCAACATCATGGTTGATTGGGAAATCTCTTTTACAGTATCCCTGACCAGTTAAAATGGTTAGGACTGATGGTTGATAAGAAGTTAAAAGAAATTTTTCTTTTTAAAAATAGAAATGTTATCAAATTGCATATCACTGTAAATTTTAAAAGGTTTTTCTCATCCAAATCAGTACTTAATAGTTATAGATTTGTGCTGACCCATCAAATCTTTTTTCTTAGACCTCATGAGAGGACACATATGAATTGGTATTTATATAACATCTTACAAATGTTAATAGATTATCAAACCAGGTACTTCAGTTTTTACAGAAAGAGTCCATGCTCTCTTTTTTCAGGTTTTTTGAGAGCCATAGAAATTGAGGCATTAATAAATTAGAAGGAGGAAGGATAAATACTGATAGGTTGGCCAGGTCAGTGCAATTTTGAACACAGTGTTGGATCCTGAATATAGGGGAACTTAAAGGTTGACATAATTACATTGCAAAATGGGGAATTTATGTCAAATCCATCTATTACTAGGGTATTAGCTATTGCCACATTTCTTTCCACTCTTTACTTAAAAACTTATGTACACATACAATCTGATAAAATAGTTTTCTTCCAAACTCAAAATCAATCACCAAGTGCTATCAATTTTACCTCCCAAGTAAGTGATTTTTAAAATTACTATTAATTCACTAACACTTGTATGCAAATTTGACTTTTATTAATCATGGTAAGATCTACAGACATTTGGGAAAAAAGTAGCTTTTGCAGGTGAAACCTGTTTTTTTTTTTTTTCATTCCAGTGCTTAATGTACACATGGATTTGTGCGCCCCCCTGCCCCTTGCACTTGCTCCTTATGACCTGCTAAGCAGTCTGTAACCTATAGATTGGGAACCAGTCTCCTATTTGTTTCCATCCCTGTTACCATGTCTCGCTCACTTGGGCAATACAGTTAGCCTCTTAACTGGCCTATTTGCTTACCAGTCTTCCTGTTATTAAGTCTGCCCTCCACACTGCCACCACCCTGACTAAAACACGTAATTCACCAAATTGTTTCCTTTCCTTAAAACCTTCAGCAGCAGTTCCTTGTCACCTTAGCTAGCACAGCTTACAAGACTTTCCACAAATTGATTCCCCCTTCTTTATCCAGCCATTATCTTTTGCCACTCTTTCAATCTTTATACCCCAGAAGTAGCAAACTATTAGTTTGAACCGTATGAAATTGTCCTTTTTGTAGGTCAGATATCAGCAGATTAATATGGTTCAGTCATCGTCGTTTCATGCTTCAGTGCTCTTGCTTATGTTTTTCTCCCTGCTTAGAAAAGCCTTCACAGCCCACTCAATACTAACTCTACTTAGAAGTTGCTTCCTAGTAGCTGGCTCTGACTCCTCTCACAGCTGTTCCTATTCCCCCTGTGTTTCCCTCTCTCCTTGCACTTACCATACTGTATTATAATTGCGTGGTGGTTCTTTGTCCACAGTTAGACTATAAACAGGCAGGGACTGCACCTTCCATATCTTCAGTGCCTCTCTTCCCAGCACTAGTTTGTGGAAAGCAACAGGTGTTTGTTGACGTGAATGGGTTGTATTAGACATCTGATTAGTCAAAATTAGTAAATGGCCTTAATTGCTGTTAATTTTCTTTTACAGCTGAAGAAAGCAGTAGTAGTGACAGTATGTGGTTAAGCAGAGAACAAACACTGCACACCCCTGTTATGATGCAGACACCACAACTCACCTCCACTATTATGAGAGAGCCCAAAAGATTACGGCCTGAGGATAGCTTCATGAGTGTCTATCCAATGCAGACTGAACATCATCAACCTCCTCTTGATTATAAGTAAGTACATTTGATCATTTTCTGTACTAGAACTTTATTAATTACATAGAAAAAAGTTAAGTTAAAAGAAGAATAAAATTCTCCTTGAAGCACGCAGGTAACATGGATGTTAGCTCAAAGACAACAAGAGGAAGCAAGGCAACAGCAGGAGAGAGCAGCAATGAGCTATGTTAAACTGCGAACTAATCTTCAGCATGCCATGTAAGTGAGAGTGCCTTATTGTCTGAGTCTAGGAAGTTCACTAATTCATTTTAACATATTTTAATGTGTGCCTTATCTAAAAATTTCAGCAAACTCTCTAGAGTAACTTAAGCTGAAATAATCAAGGAATTAAAAATTGGTCTTTCCAACAGGAAACAAAAAACGTTTTAAGTTAATATTAACTAGTTAGCCAAAGGACCAATCTTAGGTTGATCTGTTGGAAAAGTTTAAATATGAATCCTTGTTTATTTTGGTACACAGAATTAAAAATACATTTCTGTTACATCTTAATTGATTTTCCTACCTTAGTTCAGGCCCTCATCTTCTACCTGAACTATTGTATTAGCTTTCTAACTGGTTTTCCTCCCTCAAATCTCCCATTTATCCTCTCACCAAACCTCTCCCTTCACACTCCCCCACCGCTCCATCATTCACACTGCCATCAGGAATTATTATTCTAGAATAAAATTCTTACCATGTAACTCTTAACTTAAAACCTTTCCATGGCTCCGCATTTCCTGCTGGATAAAGTCCAAACTCCTTAGCTCATGGCATGCAAAGGTCTTTCAAAATATGGCCCCTGCCTACATTTTAGTATCATTTCCCATTCCTTGGCTACTGGTAAAATCATCGTAAAAGAACAAGCTCAAGTGTCACCTTAAGTGAAGCTTCGGTCATCTGTGCTCCCATAACACTATGTATATTCATATTTCTTATAGCACTTACCATGTTGTATTGTAATTATTTGTTTATGAGTTTGTCCCTTTGTCTAGACTGTGAGCTCCTCAAGGGCAGGGACCACATTCATTGCCTGTCAGTGCTTGGCACGTAAAAGGTGCTAAGTAAATGTTCATTGAATGAATAAATGTTCAATGCTAAAAAAAATTGTTTACCTTTTAAATACTTCGTTTTTACCGGATTCTGTATGAGAACTTGATAAATCTTTCTGAAATCTTCATTAGCTTTGGCTCTAAAAGAAATGGCAGACAACTAGTTTTTAGGTAATGTTTTTCATGTCTTGATTGGTATTCAGGGTAAAGTGTGATGACTCTGATTAAGTTTTTCAGTTTGAAAGCATTGTACTTGGAACATAATGTGGTACATATTTAAAACTGGGAGGTAGTAAATGTTACTCTCTTCTTTTTTAATTTATATTTTGTTCTGTTTCGTTGGTTTTTAAATAAGAATTTCACCTCTTTTTCTTAAGAAATGATCATTTACCACATTAGTGGTAGCCTACATAAATTCACTTTAGTTATTTCCATAGTGGTCTTAAGAACCTCTAGAGGCAGAAAGTATACTCTATTACATGTATAGATACTGATTCTAACTTGGTTAATATGGTCATCATTTATATTATCACTTGGTTCCATCCCCTTTTCTCTGTTTCTGTGGCCACATTCCCCTAATGTATGCTTTTATTTCATGCTGGATTCTACAACTAATTTCTTAGCTTTCAACCAGTCACCAGTCCAGATATTCCAGAATTCTGCTATGTAATCATTTGGTCTATATCTCTTCCCTGAAAACTTTGTACCAGTTCCCAAGATCCTATATAGAATCTCATCACTCAGTACCGTTTATCATAGCATTATTCTTTTGTTTGCAATTTGTTTCAATTCCCAATTATGGATAATCTCCCCCAGGCAACTATAAGGGATTATCTCAGTTAAATAACTATTACCAGAGGATTATTTTTTGGTGGTGGTTGTAACCATAAGTGGTCTCTTGCCTGGGACCTTAAAATATTTTTGTCTTACAATGATTTTTCTGTAATGGTATCTACCTTATGACTGAAAATACTTCCAAATTATCTTTCTTATTTTTTAAAGTTTATATCACATATCTTCTTTATACTCCAAACAAAATGCAGAATAGATTTCTGGTTTTCTATAACACGATCCACAAAGTACACATTCCCTTCTCAGTTGCCTTGCTAAATATAGTAAGGTTATCTTTTATTATCCAGAACTGCTAGGAAATAAGGACTGTTATCAACATACTTGTCCAGGGAGCCTGGATCAGACATCATGTCTTGTTATCTTTGTATCTTTTAAGACCCAGCACAGGCCAGGCACAGTGGCTCATGCCTGTAATCCTAGTACTTTGGGAGATTGAGGCAGGAGGATAATTTGAGCCCAGGAGTCTGAGACCAGCCTGGGCAACATAGCGAGATTCTGTCTTTACAAGAAAAAAAGTTTTAAAAGACATAGCACACTATTGTGTAAGTCATAAGCATTCAGTAAATAACTGATGGGGTCTGGGTGGTCTTATTTAGGGGGAAGTGTCTTTGGTAAGAAAAGAAGTTAATGTTGGCCAAACTGGAGAAGAGATCATACTTAATTTCACTATTATATTGGCTACTTTATGCTGATCTGGGCTAATTTGTGAACTTAGTTTATTCTTCATAATTATGTGATAAAATACAGAGCTTTTGGTCTTAATTTTCTATTTTACATTTCTATATATATCTAGTTTTGAGTTTCATGGGGTACAAGAATTCAAGTTTCAGCATAAGAGTTGCTCATTTCTTCCTGAGGCAGAATTAATCCCTTCTTTCATATTCTTATAGCACTTGATGCGTAGTTCTATTGTAATATTTATCATATTTTGTCATAATTAATAGTTTATCTCTGTTTCCCATAGTAGACTGTGAGCTCCTTGAGGGCAGGGACCATGTCTTATTCATCGTTTTTTTTTTTTTTTAACATCCATAGCACACAGTAGAAGCCTGTCACATAGTAGGCACTGTATGAATGAGTGAGTACATGCCTGGTACACATTAGGTACTGAATGAATGAGTGATGAGTAAAATTAGCATTATGTATTGATGAAATTATATGTATTCTGAAAGTGTCATTTCTTTGGTCTCTGTTTTATGTTTGTTTATTAATTTGTATCCTGCCTACTTTCAAAAAGGATTTGAGGTATCTTATATGTTCCCATGTGGGAAATTCTCATTGAACCTTGTATATGGGATATCAGACCTATAAAGCTAAATGTATTGAAGCAGTATAGAATAAACATAACTCCTTAGCATTTTTAGACAAGTGAACATTGGGGGTTTGACATCATTGACGACATGATCAATGCCTAATCATTCTCCCTGACCTTTAATTCCATCATTTTCCATTATACTTGAATATAGAGAACTACATACTGCTGCCTGTATTTTAATAGTCGCAATATTGGTTCAGATCTTGACTTTGTTTTATATTTCTCTAGTCGGCGTGGCACTAGCCTAATGGAAGATGATGAAGAGCCAATTGTTGAAGATGTTATGATGTCCTCAGAAGGGAGGATTGAGGATCTTAATGAGGGAATGGATTTCGACACCATGGATATAGACTTGGTAAGAAACTTAATGATTTTTGTAAGATTTTCAATTCAGATCCCTTGGAAATTAAGTTGGATATTTATTAGAGAAACACCATGGAAAGAAAGTTTTGCAAAAATATTAAATAAAGTAGTAGCCAGGGGTTTAGGTATATGAAAAGGGATTGAGGAGAGGGTGAGTTTGGTGAGGGTGTTAGATCCTAGTTTAAGATGATAAAAATTAGGCTGGGCGCAGTGGCTCACGCCTGTAATCCTAGCACTCTGGGAGGCCGAGGCGGGTGGATCGTTTGAGCTCAGGAGTTCGAAACCAGCCTGAGCAAGAGCGAGACCCCATCTCTGCTAAAAATAGAAAGAAAATTAGCTGGACAATTAAAAAATATATATAGAAAAAAATTAGCCAGGCATGGTGGCGCGTGCCTGTAGTCCCAGCTACTCGGGAGGCTGAGGCAGGAGGATCGCTTGAGCCCAGGAGTTTGAGTTTGCTGTGAGCTAAGCTGATGCCACGGCACTCTAGCCCAGGCAACAGAGTGAGACTCTGTCTCAAAAAAAAAAAAAAATCTGTTAAAAAAGATGATAAAAATTAGCTGTTCGTTTTTGAGATTAGTTTAGGAATATATAGATTTAAAGGATATATTTTGCTTAACATTAATTTGACTGTGAAAATCAAAGGATACTTAATAGTTATGTATTAAGTTTTTCTAAAATGTTTTATGAGTTAGCATAGTAAGTATCATATCACCTTATAATTTTCCATTTATTTACCATTATCAGAACAACACATTAACTTGATACTACCCTATTACTGACATTTTTCATTATCAGATAATGAAGTAAAATTACTTAAACTTTGGAGGAAGTTAAATATATATATATATGAGTATATTTATTAATATGATAGGAGCTTACAGTATATAAAATGCTTCTACATATTTCATTTTACTACATATCTCATTCAACTTTGTGAGGTAGGTTGAGAGGATTGAATATATTGAAGCTTGGACAGTTAGCCTATCCATGGAGACAAAACTAGTAAGCAGTGAAGCTGAGACTTATAAGCCTGGGCTTCTGATTCTACTTTTTAGTATATATGGTGTATTCTCAAAGAAATAATTAAATCTTTAGAATAGTGTAATTTGGCACCTTGAAAGGAAAATGATTTGAGAGAAGGATTTTTAAAGTAAAATTAAAAAAATGAGTTTTCCAGTTTTTGTCTTTCAGAATAATTTTCCACAAATGAGTTGTTTTTGTACTTTTAAACATTCTGTAGTTGAGTGTACAGTGTTTAAAGTATTGTAAGGTATGCTTACAATCACATAGGCCATATGAACATTTAACTTGGATATTTTCAGTTACTGTCTGGTTTATAGGTATAACAAATGTCAACTGACTTCCTTTTTTCCCTTAGCCACCATCAAAGAACAGAAGAGAGAGAACAGAACTGAAGCCTGATTTCTTTGATCCAGCTTCAATTATGGACGAATCAGTAGGTTTAATTTAAAATGTACCCCACGATTGCAAAAATAAAAAAAGTATAGACTATCCCTGAGTTTGAGGTTGGAAAGTTAGGGCAGCATACTGAGAATGGATGAAAACCGTTGGCTGTGAGAAAAAAGGCAGGCGGATAGAATTTCAGTGGGAGGGAAGTGGAGGGGGGGCGATGATGCAGTAGCGGTGACAGATTAGAAAAGTACTTTCAAATCCCTGGCCAACTGGGACTTAAATGTTATGTTAAGGAATTTGGACTGTTCCTGTAGGTTTGGGTTGCCAACTGAAGGATTTTAAATGAGGGAATGGCATGATTAGAATTGTGTTTCAGAAAGATTTCCCTGGTATTTATGAATGGATAGGATGAGGGGCATAATTTTAATATAAAGGCATGGTGAAAAATAATGAGAACTTGAACAAAGGCTTTGATAATGAAGAGAAGGATATTGAGATATCTAGGACGAAGAGTCAGTTATCCTCTTCTAACCTTTAATTGATTATTACTGGGCTTTGTCAGTTACTTTTCTTAAGTACCTCTCATATCAGTCCCCTGTGTCATTTTTTCCCTGACAATGCCTTAGTTCAAGTCCTTGGTTTTCATTTGCACTATTGCAGATCCTCTAAGCTTATCTTGCTGCCCCACCCCTACTTTATATCTCTTCTGGGGTCATCTTTCCAAAATGCAAATCTGATCTTCTCAGAGTTGTAAGTCTCTTATTGTTTTTTTTTTTGTTTTGTTTTGTTTTGTTTTTTTTTTTTTGAGACAGAGTCTTGTTCTGTTGCCTGGGCTAGAGTGCCATGGCATCAGGCCAGCTCACAACGACCTCAAACTCCAGGGCTCAAGCAATCCTTCTGCCTCGGCCTCCCGAGTAGCTGGGACTACAGGCATGTGCCACCATGCCCAGCTAATTTTTTCTATATATTTTTCGTTGTCCAGCTCATTTCTTTCTATTTTTAGTAGAGACGGGGTCTCACTCTTGCTCAGGCTGGTCTTGCACTCCTGACCTTGAGCGATCCTCCCGTCTCGGCCTCCCAGAGTGCTAGGATTACAGGCATGAGCCACCACCCCCGGCCTCTTATTGGTTTTTTTCCCTGCGTTGCCATTAGGAAAAAACTGTAGCTCCTCAGCCTGACATACAAAGCCTTTGGTGATTTGGTTCTTTTTCCACCTTAACCTTGGCCTTTTCCTTGCATGTATTCTTGCTAGCTGTACCAAATCTTACAGTTCCTCTCAAATGTACTATGCTCTTTAATTACTCGATGATTTTTTTTTTCTTTTTTGAGACAGTGTCTCGCTCTGTTGCCCGGGCAAGAGTGCCATGGCGTCAGCCTAGCTCACAGCAACCTCAAACTCCTGGGCTGAAGCGATCCTTCTGCCTTAGCCTCCCTAGTAGCCAGAACTACAGGCATGCGCCACCATGCCCAGCTAATTTTTTCTATATATTTTTAGTTGTCCAGCTCATTTCTTTCTATTTAGAGATGGGGTCTCACTCTTGTTCAGGCTGATCTCGAACTCCTGACCTCGAGCAATCCTCCCACCTTGGCCTCCCAGAGTGCTAGGATTACAGGCGTGAACCACCATGCCCACTCCATGACTTTTCTATAAGCTTTTCTCTCTGCTGGAAGTGCCCCCTTCCTTTTCCTCCTGGTGAATTCTTCCTTTAATACTCAGTTCTGACATTACCTTTGTAATTTTTACTGACCTCTCCGGATAGATACTTTATTCTCTGTTTCCTTAATAGTTTGTATATACTTTCATTGTGATAATTACAGACTGATATTGTGAAATAGGCTATTACGTGTGCTGGCCCCTCACTGGACTGAACTCTTTGAGGCAGTGATGATTTTATTCATTTGGAGTTCTGCCTAGCATAGTAGGTGTTTAGTTTTGTCTAATAAATAAATAATTTAAGTAACCTTCCATGTCCCTTTTTATTATCTACCCATTTATGCTGCTTCCTTCTAACACCTAACTCAGGTGACTTCATACCATCCTCTAAGGCCTGCTTTCTAGGTTCCAGTTTCTACCATTCCCTCCTTGCCCTCCCCCACCTCATAATCTGCTTTCAGATAGCTCTTGGAACTATTTTGACAAAAATTGACACTAACATATTATTATTAATAAGGTCATTTTTTATACCCCAAAAGATAGAGTTTTGTACAGCAGTGGGTATTGAAATATCTTTGGACAGACCATCACCTTGGGATCTTTCAAATCATTATTTGTTTTTTTAAAATTTTTTTTTGTTTTCTTTTTCTTTGTTTTTCTGAATCAGTATTTTTAAATCTCTAATGTGCATTTGAGTCATCTGGAGATCTTATTAAAATGTAGATTCTGGGCCAGGCCGGTGGCTCACGCCTGTAATCCTAGCACTCCAGGCGAAGAGGCGGGCGGATCATTTGAGCTCAGGAGTTGGAGACCAGCCTGAGCAAGAGCGAGACCCCGTCTCTACTAAAAAATAGAAAGAAATTACTTGGACAGACAAAAATATATAGAAAAAAAAAATTTAGCCGGGCATGGTGGCGCATGCCTATAGTCCCAGCTACTCGGGAGGCTGAGACAGTAGGATTGCTTGAGCCCAGGAGTTTCAGGTTGCCGTGAGCTAGGCTGACGCCACAGCACTCTAGTCCGGGCAACAGAGTGAGACTCTGTCTCAAAAAAAAAAAAAAATTTAGATTCTGTTTCAATTGGTTTGGAGTGCGGCCTGAGATTTAGCATCTCTAACAAATGCCGCTGATGCTTCAGATCTGCAGATCAATGAGTAGCAAGGCTTTATAATAAAGTGAATAGGTGACCTATTCTACCCATAAGTCTATATAGTTTAAATGCATATTAAAGTATGTGGTTTCCTGACAACCTAGGAATATGTATCTTCCTAATTGTTAAATAAAACATGAAGATAGTGATTATTATGATGAGGGAGGGATAAAAGAGAATATTTTCAAGCTGGTATGATGAAATGCATTCATTCAATTTATTAAGCTGTAAGTTGGTGCTAAAATGAACAAGACACTTTCTCTGTCCTTAAGGAATTCATATTCTAGTGCACCTTGACTACCACTTTGGTGGTAGTAGAGTATGGAAACTAGTATTTGAGAGCTTATATGCTAGACACTATTCTGGGCATGATTTATTTTGATCCTCTTCAGCAACTTTGTGAGAAAGGTGGTAGAATTCCCACTTTTATACACAAGCAAACGGAGACCAAAGAAGTGGTTTAGTGACTTACCCAGAGTTGTAATTTGATGCCAGTTCCTTTTGATTTAATAATCTTGTGCTGTCTCTACTGTTGTACTTCCCGAAACTAAAATCAGGCCTCATTTGGGTGAAATACCAAGACAAGTAATTAGTAAATTGAAATGATGAACTATAATCAAAATTGATATGGGCATTTAGAGATCTGCATATTTTTATCTTGTGTTTGTCTAACGTCAGGAGAACTTTAAGCACTTTAAGAACTTTAGTCATGTATTAGATTTGCAGAAAGGTGTTCTCCACCTCAGATAACTAAAATAATGAAATAGCAATGTAAAGTTTGTGTATCTATTTTTGATATTTAACATTTAGAGAAAGCTACAATCTAAGTGAAGCCAAATATAGGGCCCTTAATAATTATTTGTCAACTTGATGGCACTCTCATGTGTATTGACTGTGTTACAACTGAGAGGCCTTTTATTTATTCTTAATTTGATAACAGGTTAACTGCTTCTGCTGCTAAAATTAGGAAAATGAGCACATGTACTTATAACTGTAGTTTTATAGTATTACCACATGATGGCAGCAGTCACATAACTGAATGGTCAACAATCTTCAAAGGCTGAGGTATCTTTAGGAGTCTTTGACAATGTATTTTTTGAAGTTAATAAGAGTTTTTTTAAAAAATATACATTAGACTTTAACCCATATTGTCTCAGTCATAATAATGGAATAATGGAAAATTTTGAATATAAAATTGTTTGTCTTTGTATGATAACCTACATCTGTTCTTACTCAAGCCTGTAATAAGTGAGTCATCAAAACAATAATAAAATTAGGAATTAAATTCTGTAATGCCTGGTTCTAAGAATCTCCAATTCTAAGTGAAATAACTCAAAGCACCTTAGTATAGATACTTCCTGTTATTACTAAATAAATGCTAAATATATCTTTTAAAATAAGATTTTTACATCACCCAGGAGTGGTAATATAAAAATTCTGAGCATATTATTTTTGAGATGCATATACGTAAGATTCTAGATTTATAGTGTAGTTGGTTTTATATCTGTAAATAAAATTGGTTTATCCCGTTGTGATAATGGTCATTTTCTGCCAGTTTTGCCACAACACACCAAAGCTTGATGTTTATACTTTTAAATATATGTTTGTTTATTAATGTTAACATCAGAAACAGGTACAGTTTGTATTAGCACAGACAAGAGAGTGTCACTAATATTGTTCTTCTCCTGTGTTGAAATTCTCTTATTAGAATTATCTGTAGTATAAAATTGGTAAAAAAGAGTTCAGTATAATGAACCTAATCTATAATGTTTTAGTAGAATAATCTAGTTATAACCTAGTCATTATAAAATTTGCCCTCCCCAATCCCCCCAAAAAAACCAAAATTTCACTTGTTCAGGTGCTTTCTAGTCAGGTACTCTGGAAAGAGGTTGAGTTCATCTTCATGCCATACTCTACACCAAGAATTGCTGATTAAGATTTTATCCTTTCATTCATCATCAGACCTTTCCTTACCCAGATTCATAGTGTTATGGCTAGAAGGGATACTATATTTTATTTTATTTGTTTGTTTGTTTATTTACTTAGAGGCCGCAATCAGATATTTGTTTCTTGGTCTGAAAATACATGATTCCTTCAGATGAAAATAATTTGAATTCTATGACTTTTGTTCAAGTGAGATTTAACTTATAAGTAAGAGCCCTTTGTGATCTCAATCTCAGCTCACATCTGGCTTTGATATCAGCTTTTATTAGCTTATTATAGTATTCTAAAATATTAATTGGCATAATGAGTACTAGAATTTTAATTGAACAACCTAACTTTTAGTATATACACTAAAAGTTATGTATTCATTTTTGCTTAATGAACAAGAGGGAGTTGTCCCATTCATCATCTGCTTTTACTTTTAGTGACAAGTAATTATTAGATTTTACCTAGCATTCTTTTTCTAATTAGAATGTATATAAAAGCATCAATATAAGTCATTTTGCCCAGACTTATCCTTACTCGTTTGATTTCTTAAAATTTGTAGTTCTGTTCATTCACTCAGGCCAGATTTTCTGAAGAAAGCTTTCTGCTTTCTATATACTTGGATTGTTGTTGGATTTTTTTTGGGGGGAGCGGGCTCTGCATGTTCAAATACCTTTTTAAAAACTGTACCCGTTTCAGAGTACAAATGGCCAAACTGGCAAGACTTTCTTAAACTCTTTCCAGTGAACCTGTGCTAAAAGCATATATGAGGAAGCACATTCATTTGTTCATTCAGCAAATGCCTATGTTCAGGGCATTATCTGTGCATTAGGGGTGTATATGAACATAATCAAGCCAAGGTCACTACTATTAGTTATATTTGTGAGGTAAGTAGCATCTTGATTAGTCCTGATCTTTTTTTCTTAATTCATTTATAGAGATGGGGTCTAGCTCTTGCTCAGGCTGGTCTCGAACTCCTGAGCTCAAGCAATCCTCTCGCCTCAGCTTCCCAGAGTGCTAGGATTACAGGAGTGAGCCACAATGCCCAGTCTTTAGTCCTGATCTTATTATTTATTGATGGTCAATTTAATTTTAGAATTACATATCTGAAGAGAGGAGTTTTCAAAGTGGTTTTATTAGCATGTGATTTAACTTAATAAAGTATTAATGTATTTATAGATATATATATTACAAAGAAATGAATGACTATTTTAATGATATTTTTCCCCTTTCTCTCTCTCTCATTAGGTTCTTGGAGTGTCAATGTTTTAATACCAGTATACAATTAAATCTCTGTTGGAGTCATTTTCTAAGTGGAAGAGGAAATTTTAAAATTGTGGTAGATACAGTGAAATTCTGTACAGATTTTTCTCTAAGGAGAATATGACATGCTTATGCTTACCAAGATCAAGTGCATTGAGGGGCAGTTTTGTTTGCCTGAAAAAAGTAAAGGACAAGTAAACACTTTGATGATAAGCTACAGTTTTTCTTAGAAAGTAAATATTTTATTTATGCGCTGTTAGTTGGCTTTTGAATCAATTATTTCATGCTTTTTTAAAAAAAATATAACATTCTGAAGAGGCATTTGGTACAGGTATGAATCCTCTCACATTTATTTACTGGTTGTACTAAATAATGATGGCCTCTGCTGGATTTCTGTTTACATCTAAGAAACATTAAGGATGAATTTATCCCCCCACCCTGAAATTGTAGGATAGAATTGTTTTTAGCATTCTAAATTTAAATGCTTAAAACATCAGTCAACAAAACTTTGTTTTAAATATTGTAATTGTGGAGAAAAGTAAACTTATAAGCAAAACTTTTACAATTTTTTCATCTAAAAGTATTTTAAGATATTTTTAAAATCCAAGAGCTTCTCTATACTTTTCAGAAATATCCAGATGCAGTGAACTGCCAGAAGGTAACCCGTCTCAAACATGCTTATCCCATTATCAACCCTGAAAGTTTGCTTGTCCTTTAAGGTAAAAATGTAATGTTGTGATATTCCTTCCAGTAGTGCCACTGTATTTTGTCTCCAAATAAAAGAAGCTTATTGTAGTATGTTTGCAGAAAAATTCTAAACAAAAATTATACAGCTTATTAGAGTGTGGGAATAGGGATCTAAATTTTAAATAAAATTATATATATATATAAATTGGTGCTGATTTTATAATTGCGCAGTTTGTTTAGTTTTTTCTTACTTTTAAATTCCAACTTAAAATTATGAGGTTTCAGAAATATATTGAAAGTTTAACAATGTTTAAAAATAGAAAAGCATGAGTGTTCATGCTTTAAAATGATTTTTAAATTTGTATTTTATATTGTTTTATCTATCTGTCTTTGCAAGCAGTCTTCAGGTTAAAGATACTTCTAACAGGTTACAGTACATTTCCTCTGTATGTAAATTAGATGGGATAATAGAATTCATAACCCATAATATTCTTTGAAAGCTAAGCTTTAAACTTCATTTTATGTCCTTTCACAAATAAATTAGTTTAAAACAGAAAGTGGCTACTTGCCATTTTGACATCAACTCATTTTGCGAGGCTTAGGCAGCTAGACATCGTTTAAAACAAAATATTAACTTATATTACATGTGTATCTATCTTTTGTCAGTCGTCTCTCAGTTCTTGAGGTATATTATTTTAATCATTCCATGCCTTAATATGCTTGCAATACAAGAATATCTTCAGATGGGTGAATACCAAAAGGCTTTCAGTTTTTAGATTCAGAATCAACAAGCATTGGGCTGTGGTAGCCAAAAACCATAGGTTAGCTAAAAGATCATGATAAAAAAACAATTATTTTATTAAATCATGGTTAATAACAAATGAAAGCAGACTTGTCTAACAGATTTTCCATCAACAAATATTGTTATGTGCAAAAGTATTGCCTATGTTGTTTTACACACCACTGCATTTACTAGAACTGCTGAGAGGACTGTATATATGATTTTAAACCTAAGTTGATTTTTTTTCTCACTCTTGAAAGGAGTACTTCTTTGTGAAAGCAGTTCTTACAGCTTTGTTTTCAACCAGCTAAAAATGTTTTATATATTACTCTAACCTGTTGTCCTCCACATTCTATTGTCCTAATTGTACTGTTTTCTGATTTGTATTTATGTCTTGAGACAGTAACTTTTTGAATAAAAATAAACCTACAATATGTTGTATGTTTTTATCTCTTGTAATCATGGGGAAGGGTGGCTGTAAATGGTTTGAATATCACATCTTTTAATTTGTTTAAGAATAATTTATAGAAAACACCACCATATGATATTTTTAATAAATTATATGTATTTTCAAATGAGAGTAAATCCCTAATTGGGCTATTACTTTAAAATAGGAACCTGTAACAGTTACTTACTTTTTATCTGGTATGGGATAAACACCCTTTCAAATGTCTACATTGTTCATGCAGGATACATTTGAGTGCCTACTATGTGTAGGCATGTATTAGAGGTCCCTCCCTCATAGATCCAGTGGGGAAAACAAATAAAATACTTAAACTTAAAATAAGTGCCCATAAGGAAATTAACAGGGTGTGCCAAGTTAGAGAATGAGAGAGAGAGAAACCTGTCTTAGATAAGGTGCTCTTGGTGTGGAGGGTAAAAGCCAAGATTTGAAATAGAATTTACTAATTTAATTCATACTGAAAGGCCAGGCGCAGTGGCTCATGCCTGTAATCCTAGCACTCTGGGAGGCCCGAGGCGGGAGGATCAGAGGATCGCTCGAGGTCAGGAGTTCAAGCCCAGCCTGAGCAAGAGTGAGAACCCGTCTCTACTAAAAATAGAAAGAAATTAGCTGGACAACTAAAAATATGCAGAAAAAATTAGCCGGGCATGGTGGTGCATGCCTATAGTCCCAGCTACTCGGGAGGCTGAGGCAGAAGGATTGCTTAATCCCAGGAGTTTGGGGTTGCTGTGAGCTAGGATGATGCCACGGCACTCTAGCCCGGGCAACAGAGCAAGACTCTGTCTCCAAAAAAAAAAAAAAAAGCATACTGCAAACTCTGTGCAATGCGTTATCAAGATTTGCACTGTACTCTTTAAAAGAAATTCATATCAGTGTAACACTAGCACATTGTTCATTTGAGCTAGTTTGTAGATACTAGAAGAGTTGTCTTCTGTCACTGGTTTTCACAACTGAACATTTGAAATGACAGCTAATAGCTGGGCACTATTTTAAGTAATTTACATGTTATAACTCATTAAGACTTATGATAAGTGATACATGTTTTCCACCCCACTTTCCCCCCCCTCGCCCCCCCCCCTTTTTTTTCTTTTTTTTAGCAGATCAGCAAGAGGTGAGGAAAATGAAGCACAGAGAAATACCTTAGACAAGGCTGTATGGCTAGTAAATGATAGAGTTGTATAGCCCAAGCAATCTGGCTGCATTAAATCCCAGGAAGTATTGAAACTATTTGATACATAAGGATAGCATACATAATTGCACAAAGATAAAGTGGTACATTGTTTGTTGTGCCATGTGTATCTTTAAGGAGTCCAGCTGGCTATAGAATTGAGTGATGTGAATAAACATTGTCCTAAATATGCTACCCAGCTGGCTTCTATGAAGAAAGTATAAATTAAATCTGAACCCTGAGCCCATCAATAGTTACTTACTAATAGCTTTAAAAGTTGGAAGACTGGGGAAGAAGATTAAGATAACCTAGAAGAGATGTTTTTAATATTCTGCCACAAAGGGAGTCTGTAAGGATTCACATGGGTGAGCACCAGATCAGATAGACTATTCTGGTAGCTATAATGATTCAGCAAAAGAAAATGAGTGAATAAAGCAGCACAAGCCCTTTGGTTATCAGGAAATTAGGTAATGAAGTTCACCAAGTATCACTTAAAGTCAGCAAATCTTATTGACTGTCTCCTGTGTGCCTGGCCTTGTGCTAGCTGCTGAGAAGGCAAAGGCCAACAAGACAGACTTCATTTTGAAATTACTTTCAGTTCTGGGTGTTGGGATGCAGAAGCAAAGCTAACAAAATGAAGTAAGTTAAATGTTTTCATTGGGTGTAATGGGAACACAGAGGAGAGGCACAAACAGTGGATGTGCTTGGGGAGCCTTGTAAGACTGACACTTGAGTTGAATTTTTTTCCCAACATTTTATTATGAAAATTTTCACACATAACAACAAAGTTGAAAGAATTTTACGGTAAACACACTTAACTTGGCTTTACCACATATCCATCTATCCGTCTGTCTTGTTTATGTATTTCAAAGTAAACTGCAGACATGGGCATTATCTCCTAAATACTTGGTGCATATCATAAAGAGTTTAATATTTGTTTACTATTTTTTCTTTTGGTGTAAAATTTATATACTGTGAATATACAAACTATGAGTATATATTGCTGTTTTGACAAATGCTTATAGCTGTTTAACCCAAATTCCTTTAAAAGATACTGAACATCAACCCAGAAAGTTCCTTTATGCTCCTTAATCAATCTGTGCTTCCAGGCTTTCTAAAGGCAACAGCTGTTACATTTGTAGCTTAGGCAGCTAGATGTCGTTTAAAACAAAATACTAACTTATATTACATGTGTATCTTTTGTCAGTCATCTCTCAGTTCTTGAGGTATATTAAATTTGGCTGTTCTAGAACTTCATATAATTGGAATCATACAGTATTCTTTTAGTGTGAGGTTTCTTTCAGCACAGTGTTTTTGAGATTTATCCATGTGGTGTATATCAACAGTTTATCTTTATTCCTGAGTAGTATTCTGTTGTAAAGATATACTACAATTTGTTATCCATTTAGTGGTTGATGGACATTTAGGTTGTTTCTACTTTTATGGCTATTATGAAGAAAGCTACTATTTGAGTTGCATTTTAGAAGCTGAGAATTGGGCTAGGTGAAAGGGGGGCAAGGTGGCCAAAGCTGACAATTTCAAGCAAAGGAGAGAACATAAACAGCTATCTTGGATGTAAGAACTATTTAGTAATTGCTTATGGGCAGGTAAGACTGGAAGGGATAGTTGGTTATCGAATACCTCACATCAGCTTTAAAAATGAAAAGGGCATTCACAACTGGCACCTTTGGTAACAAATGTTTTTGTTTTATATGAGATGTTCTCAGAATTGGCAAAGATCCAAAGTAGTAGCAGGGTACCTTTAAATGAGTTGTGATAAATTGATTTGTTTAATTTGTTTACGTATGCGTATTTTAGTCACATGAGGCCTTATTTTACCATTGTAGAAAATGATACACTTAAACAGTTTATCAGTTGTGTAGTTGTAGCAATAATAAGCTGTAAATTCTTGAAAATAGATTCCTCAACTGAAGTAAGTTTGGGGCTGATAAAATGAAAGGCCACCTACTATAAGTTTATTTTGCTTTCTTAATGAAATGTTTTAGTTGACAAAATTGTGTATTTGTCATGTATAATGTTTCTAAATATGTATACATTGTGGAATGGCTAAATTGAGCTAATTAACTCATTTTTTATGGTGAGAACATTTAAAATCTCTTAGTAGATTGACTATATATAATATTACCTATAGTCACCATGTTGTACAATAGATCTCTTGACCTTCTTTCTCGTATCTAAACTGAAATTTTGTATCCTTTAACCAACATCTCTCCAACCTTCCCCTCCCCTTAGCCCATGGTAACCACTGTTCTACTCTCTGCTTCTACGAGTTCAACTATTTTCCATTCTACACATAAGTGAGGTCTTGCAGTATTTGCCCTTCTGTGTTTGGCTTCTTTCACTTAACACAGTGACCTTCTGGTTCATCCATGTTGTTGCAAATAGCAGGATTTCCTTCCTTTTAAAGGCTGAATAAGATTCCATTTGAGTATATGCACATTTTCTCTATCCACTCATTGGTTGATGGACACTTTGGTTGGTTCCATATCCTGGCTATTGTGAATAATACCCCAGTGAACATGTGAGTGCAGCTATCTCTTCAACATACTGATTTCATTTCCTTTGATACATACCTAGTAGTGGGATCGCTGGATTTGGTGGTTATATTTTAATTTTTTGAGGAATTAAACCTCCATACTATTTTTCATAACGACTGTGCTAGTTCGCATTTCTACCAACATTGTACAGGGGTTCCCTCTTAGCCACATCCTCACCATCTTTTTTCCTTTGGAGACAGAGTCTCACTCTGTTGCCCAGGCTAGAGTGCTGTGGCATCAGCCTAGCTCACAGCAACCTCAAATTCCCGGGCTCAAGTGATCCTCCTGCCTCAGCCTGCCAAGTAGCTGGGACTACAGTTGTGCACCACCGCACCTGGCTAATTTTTTCTATTTTTAGTTGTCTGACTAATTTCTTTCTATTTTTAGTGCAGATGGGGTCTCACTCTTGCTGAGGCTGGTCTCGAACTCCTGACCTCAAGTGAGCCCCCCGGAATGCTAGGATTATAGGCGTGAGCTACCACGCCCGGCCAACCATGTCTTTTTTTTTAAAAAAAATCTTTTTGATAATAGCCTTCTGACAGGTGTGGGGTAATTCGCATTTCCCTGATGATTAGTGATATTGAGTTCCTTTTCATATACCTGTTTGCCATTTGTATGTCTTCTTTTGAGAAATGTCTATTCAGGTCCTTTGCCCGTTGTTAAATCAGTTTATTTTTCTGCTATTCATTTTTATGAATTACTAGTATATTTTAGATATTGACCCCTTATCAGGTATATGGCTTGCAAATATTTTCTCCTGCTCCACAGGTTGTCTTTGATATAATCTCACTCTTCTAGCTTTGCTTTTATTGCCTGTGCTTTTGGGGACATAAACAATCATTGCCCAAACCAATGTCATGGACATTTTCCCCTATTTTACTTCTGGTGGTTTTACTGTTTCAGGTCTTAAACCTAAATCTTTAATCCATTTTGAGTTGATTTTTGTATATGATATGAGATAAGGGTCTAATCTCATTCTTCTGCTTTCTATTTCTGTGAGAAATGTCATTGGAAATTTGGTAGGGATTGCATTGATTTGTAGATTGCTTTGGGTAGTATGGATTTTTAAATAATATTAATTCTTCTAATCCATGAACACAGGGTATCTTTATATGTGTCATCTCAATTTCTTTCATCAATATTTTATTGTTTTCAGTGTAGAGGTCTTTCATTTCCTTGACAAAATTTATATCTAAGTATTTTATTTTTTGTGGTTATCATAAATGGGATTTTCTTGATTCTTTTTTGAATATTTCATTGTTAGTATATACAAATGAAACTGATATGTTGATGTTGTATCCTGCAACTTTACTGAACTTAACAGCTGTTTGATAGTCATTTGGGTTTTCTCTATATAGGATCATGTCATCTGCAAAGAGGGACAGTTTAACTTCTTCCTCTTCAATTTGGATGCCTTTTCTTTCATTTCTCTTCTTTATAGAAACAGGGTCTCACTATGTTGCCCAGGCTGGACTAGATCTCCTGGGTTCAGGTGATCCTCTGCCTCAGCCTCCCCAAGTAGTTGGGACTACTGGCATGGACCACTGCACCTGCCTTGAGTGCCTTTTATATTTTTTTCTTGTCTAATTGCTCTGGCTTGGACTTGCAGTACTATATTGAGTGGAAGTGGTGAGAGTGGGCATACTTGTCTTTTTTTCCTGATCTTAGAGGAAAAGTTTTCAACAGTTCACCATTGAGTATGACATTAGCTGTAGGTTTGTCATATATGGCCTTTATTTTGTTGGTACATTCCTTCTATACCTAATTTGTTGAGCATTTTTTAAAATTATTATTATAATATTATAATTTCAAAATAATAAAATGGTTAATTTTATTATTTGTCTAGGAATTGATCCATTTCTTCTAGGTTATCCAATTTGTTGGCATATAGTTGTTCATATATGATATCAGTTGTACCATCTCCTCTTTCATTTCTGATTTTATTTATTTGAGCCTTGTTCTTTTTTTATTAGTCTACCTAAAGGTATGTTGATTTTGTTTATTTTTAAAAAAAACAATTCTTAGTTTTATTGAGCTTTTCTATTTTTCTTGTCCCTATTTCATTTATTTCTGCTCTGATTTTTGTTATTTTCATTCTTCTAATTTTGCACTTATTCTTTTCCTAGTTCCTTGAGATGCAGTGTTAGGTTATTTATTGAGATTTTTTTCTCTGATGTAGGTGTTTATAGACATACACTTTCCTCTTAGAACTGCTTTCACTGCATCCCGTAAGTTTTGGTATGTTTGTTCATTTTCATTTGCCTCGATGTTTAATTTCCTTTTTAATTTTTTCATTGACCCATTGGTTGTTCAGCAGCTTTTTTGTTTGATTCCCTTGTATTTGTGAGTTTTCCGAAATTCTTCGTGTTACTGATTTCTAGTTTCATACCATTGTTGTCAGGAAAGATACGTGATATCATTTCAATCTTCTTAAATTTGTTAAGACCTCTTTTTTGGCCTAACATATGATCTGTCCTGGAGAATGTTTCATGTGCACTTGAGAAGAATGTGTATGCTGCTGTTGTTAAATGGAATATTCTGTAAATGTCTGTTAGGTCCATTTGGTCTAAAGCTGCAGTCCCCAACCCCTAGGCCACGGCCCAGTACCTGTCTGTGGCCTATTACGAACCATCTGAGCTCTGCCTCCACCCCCAACCCCCATCTATGGAAAAATTGTCTTCCATGAATCCGGTGCCAAAAAGGTTGGGGACCGCTGGTCTAAAGTATAGTTTAAGTCTGATGTTTCTATATTAGTTTTCTCTCTGGATGATTTGTCCATTGCTCAAAGGGAGGTATTGAAGTCTGCTACTATTATATTACAGTCTATCTCTCCCCATAGATCTATTAATATTTGCTTTATTATACTTAGGTGCTCCAATGTTGGGTGCATATATATTTGTAATTGTTCTATCCTCTTGATAAATTGACCCCTTTATCATCATATAATGACATTCTTTGTCTCTTACAGATTTTATTTAGATTATATTTAAGTATAGCTACCCCGGCTTTCTTTAGGTTTCCACTTGCATAGAATATCTTTTTCCATTTATTCACTTTCAGTCTATGTATGTCCTTAAAGGTGAAGTGAGTCTCTTGTAGGCAGCATATAGTTGGGTTTTATTTTGTTAATCAATTCATCCACTCTATTTTTTGATTAGAGAAATTAATCCATTTACATTCAAGGTAATTACTGATAGGTAAGGACTTACTACCACCACTTTTTTCATTGTTTTCTGGTTGTTTTGAAAAGACTTTGTTGCTTTCTTCCTCTCTTGCTGTCTTCCTCTTATTAGGTGATTTTCTCTAGTGATATGTTTTGTTTTCTTTTTATCTTTTGCGTATCTACTATAGCTTCTCCCTTTGTGGTTACTATGAGGCTTAAGTAAAACATTTTACAGTTAGAAGAGGCTATTTTAGGCTGGTAACAATTTAACTGTAATTGCATAAAAACACTCTACACTTTCATTCTACCCCCCCATATTTTATGTGTTTGATATCACAATCTATGTCTTTTTATATTCTCTATCCCTTAACAAATTATTGTAGCTATTACTATTTTAATAATTGTCTTTTAACCTTCATACTAAAGGTATAAATGAATTACACATTATCATTCCATTATTAAAGTATTCCGAATTTGTATATTTACTCTTGCCAGTGAGTTTTATACTGTCATATGTTTTTGTGTTAGTTAGCATTATCTTCTTTTATCTTGAAGCATTCCATTTAGCATTTCTTGTAAGGCAAATATGGTGGTGATGAACTTCCTCCCTCAGCTTTTGTTTGTCTGGGAAAGTCTTTGTCTCTCCTTCATTTCTGAGGGACAGTTTTGCCAGGTACAGTGTTCTTGGTTGGCAGTTTTTTTCTTTCAGCACTATGAATAGATCCTCTCACTCTCTCCTGGCCTGTAAGTTTTCTGCTGACAAATACACTGCTAGTCTTATAGGATCTCCATTATATGTGATATGATTTTTTTCTCTTTTGCTTTCAGGATCCTCTATTTGGCTTTGATTTTTGACAGTTTGATTGTATATCTTGGTGTAATCTTGTTTGAATTAAATTTGATTTGATACCTTTTACCTTCCCATACCTGGATATTTATATCTTTCCCTAGATTTGGAATGCTTTTTGCTTTTTTTTTTTTTTTTTTTTTTGAGACAGAGTCTCACTCTGTTGCCTGCTCTAGAGCGAGTGCTGTGGCGTCAGCCTAGCTTACAGCAACTTCAAACTCCTGGGCTCAAGTGATCCTACTGCCTCAGCCTCCCGAATAGCTGGGACTACAGGCACTCGCCACCGTGCCCAGCTAATTTTTTCTATGTATTTTTAGTTGTCCAGCTAATTTCTTTTTATTTTTTTAATAGAGACGGGCTCTCACTCTTGCTCAGGCTGGTCTTGAACTCCTGAGCTCAAATGATCCGCCCGCCTCGGCGTCCCGGAGTGCTAGGATTACAGGTGTGAGCCACGGCACCTGGCCTGCTATTATTTTTATAAATAAGCTTTCTGTTCCTTTGTCTTCTTCTCAAACACCTATAATTCAAATACTGTTCTTTTGATCCTGTACCATAGATCCCATAAGCTTTCTTCATTTCATTCTTTTTTTTTTTTCTCTTTTTTTTTTTTCTGTGTATTTTCAAGTAGCCTGTCTGGGAGTTCACATATTCTTCTGCTTGATCAGTTCTGCTTTTGATGCTGTCTATTGTATTTTCCATTTCCTTTTTTTTTCTTTGAGACAGAGTCTCACTGTGTTGCCCGGGCTAGAGTGCCATGGCGTCAGCCTAGCTCACTGAAACCTCAAACTCCTGGGCTCAAGCCATCCTTCTGCCTCAGCCTCCCAAGTAGCTGGGACTATAGGCACGTGCCACCACGCCCAGCTAATTTTTCTATTTTTTTGTAGAGACAAGGTCTCACTCTTGCTCAGGCTCCTCTCAAACTCCTGGCCTCAAACAATCCTCCCGCCTCAGCCTCCCAGAGTGCTGGGATTGCAGGCATGAGCCACTGTGCCCAGCCATATTTTCCATTTCATTCATTGTGTTTTTTAGCTGTAGAATTTGTTTGATATTTTTTAAAATTTCAATCTCTATTAAATTTCTTGCTTTGATTGTTATTGTTTTCCTAATTTTGTTCAATTGTTTCTCTGCATTTTCTTGACAGTCACTGAGCTTCCTTAAAACAATTATTTTGAATTCTTTGGCAGGCCATTCATAAATCTCCATTTTTTTTTTTTTTTGTGGTTGGTTACTGGTGCTTCGTTTTATTCCTTTGGTGGTGGTATGTTTCCCTGATTGTTCTTTATCCTTATGGTCGTGCATTGATTTCAGCACAGTTGAATGAGAAGGGACTTATTTCAGTCTCTGCATACTCGCTTTGTCTCAGAAAGTCCTTTACCATTCAGCCTGTCCAGAGATTCTGGGCAGGCTGTTTGGTATGGTCTATGAGTGGGCTTGCTGGGCTGTCTAGGTGCCTGGGTAAAAGGTGAGTGGGCCTGGCATCTGGATCCACAGTGTTGGGCCTGGACCCTGGGTCTGTGAGGGTGGGCCTGGAACCTCGGTCCACAGGGACTGACCTGGTGCTGGGCTGGGCCTTGAGCCTGAGTCTGCAGGGGGCTGGCTGGGCACTGGAATGGATCTGGAACCTGGGTCCATGGGGGGTTGTCCCTGTGTTGGAGTCTACTGGGACCAACCTGGACCCTGGGTCTGCTGGGGGTGGGTCTGCAGTTAGCTGGCTTGGCACTGTGCAGGCCTAGATCTTGTGTCTATGGGTGGTGTCCTGGTGCCTGAAGCTGGGGTTGTGGGCCTGGCACTGTGGTATGCTTGAAGCCTGGAGTTGTGTAGGCTGACCTAGCTATAGGCTGTCAGAAACCTGGGGCTGGCCGGGCGCGGTGGCTCGCACCTGTAATCCTAGCACTCTGGGAGGCTGAGGCAGGTGGATCGCTTGAGCTCAGGAGTTTGGGACCAGCCTGAGCAAGAGCGAAACCCTGTCTGTACTAAAAAAATAGAAATTAGCTGGACGTCTAAAAATATATATAGAAAAAATTAACTGGGCATGGTGGCGCATGCCTGTAGTCCCAGCTACTCGGGAGGCTGAGGCAGTAGGATCGCTTGAGCCCAGGAGTTAAAGGTTGCTGTGAACAAGACTAACGCCATGGCACTCTAGCCCAGGCAACAGAGTGAGACTCTGTCTGGAAAAAAAAGAAAGAAACCTGGGGCAGTCCTGGAGGGTTGGTCCATGGATTCCAGCCTGATGACGAGGGCTGAGGTGTCAGTCTGGGATAGGAGTGGGCTTGAAGCCTGAGGCCATGGGGGTGACTCAGAATATGAGGCTACTGGGATGGGCCTGGAGTCTGAGTCTGGGGGGGCTGACCTGATACTGGGGTGGGCATGGAGACCAAGTCTACTGGGCAAGCCTGGACTCTGGGGCTGTGGACAATATGAAATGGTTCCTCCTACCCTCTTCAATACATTTTTTTCTTATTTCTGTGCTATACTCAGGTGCTGTAATCTCTCACTTGGTTTCCTAAGCTCTTGTGAAGGTGTTTTCTTGCATGGTTAGTTGTTCAAATTGATGTTTCTGTTGGGGGGAAAAGTACTGGAAAGTTCTATTCTGCCATCTTGCTGATGTCTAAACTTGTAGCTCTGCTGTTTTTTACTTTGCCTTATTTACCCTCTGCCATCTTATGCTTAGGATATGCTTCAGGATTTTATTCTACTGAACCCTTGGCAATTAGCCTTTAAATAATTGTATAGTATTTATAGCAAAATTATAACTAACTTTGAAGGAATAATAGCTAATATTTCTTGGGTGTTTACTGTATATCAAGCATTATTCTAAGTGCTTTACTGGAATTAATTCTCCCAGCAATTTACAAGAGAGTTGATATTATCCACATTTTACAAATAAGGAAACTGACACACAGGTTTAATTAACTTGCCTAAGGGTACATAAAAGTGATGGGGTCTAGATTTGAACCCAGGGCATCTGATTCCACAGTCCATGCATTTAACCATCTCTCTTCATCTTCCTGCTACTATATGTATGTACCTACTTGCATCTGTATTTGTATACTCTGTGTTTTGTTCTGTTACAGTGGATAAACTGTCCCTGTTTTTAAGATACTGGATCCTGCAGTTTTCCCCTCCCTCCCTTCCCCCCCTCCATTATTAGTTTATCCCTCAACTGGATCATTCTTAATAACATGCAAACATCTCCTTTCTTCAGAATGAGAAAAACAAACATTCCCTTGACCAAACATTTCCTTCTAGCCGCTGTCTCATTTCTATCCTGTTGCTAGTGCTACATCCTCTTCTCCCATTCTCTCTTGAATGCCCTGCATTTCTACCACTCCACTGAAACTCTTATCAAGGTCGAGTGACCTTCATTTTGCCAAACTTCCTTACTGGTATTCTCTCTAACCTATCTACAGAACCTAGTTTTTTTCCTCCGTATCATAATATCTTCCTCTGTGCCCCAGGCCACCTCATCAATGGAAGGTTGAGAGTGATGCCTTTTTGGTAAAGTTCTGGGGATGCCTTTCTTCAACAGTCACATCTCAGGGGACTGACAGAAAATGTTCTCCCATATGACTTTCTCAAGGCATGTACAATAGCGATTAAACTTGTAATTGCTGTATTACATCTACAGCTTCCTTAGCTGTCAGGGCCTGGCCACGTGGGAACTCTCCTGTGTTTTCCTGGTTCTCCCTTCTTAGTGGAGCAACCAGTTCCATCATCTTCCTCCCCACTTTGCAAATGGCTTTGGTGGTGAGTTGAGAGAAGATTTGATGGGGTGTTAGGATTAAGCTTGGAACAGAGCATGGCACTCAATTTCATGCCTGCCAAAATCCATTTGGGTCAGAGTCAAATTTTCTGAGTCTAAATCCCTTAGGTCCAATATCCTTTATACCAAGTCTCAGTGTAAGTGTAGACACAGTTAACCAGTCCTTCTGTAGAATTTATTTTATTTTTTATTTTTTATTTTTTTTTTTGAGACAGAGTCTCGCTTTGTTGCCCGGGCTAGAGTGAGTGCCGTGGCGTCAGCCTAGCTCACAGCAACCTCAAACTCCTGGGCTCAAGCAATCCTTCTACCTCAGCCTCCCGAGTAGCTGGGACTACAGGCATGCGCCACCATGCCTGGCTAATTTTTTCTGTATATTTTTAGTTGTCCAGCCAATTTCTTTCTATTTTTTTAGTAGAGACGGGGTCTCGCTCTTGTTCAGGCTGGTCTGGAACTCCTGAACTCAAACGATCCGCCTGCCTCGGCCTCCCAGAGTGCTAGGATTACAGGCGTGAGCCACCGCGCCCAGCCCTTCTACAGAATTTAAAGGTTTATCTAGCCGTTTCTTGGGATTTTGGCACCTTTAAAACCCATTTGTGCATTTAGAGCATCGATAGCCTCTATATTGCTTCAGAAGAACAAGCTATTGTAAGAAGAGACTCAGTTAACAATTCAGCGACTTGATACAGAAATTTATTTTCCCTCTGGTAGCAATTTAGGACAGCTTTTCCAAATTGGTATCTTTACTTTATATGGTTGTTAAGGGGCACAGTTTAATGGCAGGCAACTCTGCCATCTTTTACACATGGCTTCCAAGATTTTTCGGTCATCATCATTCTAGCTCACAGAAGCTCACAGAAGCTGGGCATCATGGAGAAGTGCATGTGAGAGGTTTTCATGGGCCAGGCCTGGAAATGGGACCCAGCACTTATTCCATTGGATGAGCTTAGTTATATGGTCACACCTAACTTGCAAGGATGCTGGGGAATGTAGCCCAGCCATGTGCCCAAGAAGAAAGGAAGAATGGATTTTGCCAGACCACTGGCAGTTTCTGCCTTAGTCTTTCCCTTCTGGCCATCCATGTACATCCTCTTTGACATGCTCAAGATATATACTTGCTCCCTCCACCAAGGGAAATGACTCAAAGTCCTATCCAGTTACTACATGCAGCTCAAAGTCCAGTTTCTCTGGGTTATGCACAATCTTCCCCATCAGGCACAGATATAGATATCCTCTAACACCCTTAGTCCATTTGTGCTACTATAACAAAATACCTGAGACTAGATAATTTATAAATAACAAATTTATTTCTCACTGTTCTGGAGGCTGGGAAGTCCAAGAGCAAAGTGCCAGCATCTGGTGAGGGACTTCTTGCTGCATTATTCCATGATGGAAGGCAGAAGAGCCTGTAAGAGGGAGATAAACTTGCCCTTTTATAAAGGCACCAAACCCACTCATGAGGGTGGAGCCCTAATAGCCTAATCACCTCTTAAAAATTCCACATCTTAATAGTGGTACAGGCCAGGTGTGGTGGCTCACTCCTGTAATGCTAGCACTCTGGGAGGCCGAGGTGGGAGGATTGCTCGAGGTCAGGAGTTCAAGACCAGCCTGAGCAACAGTGAGACCCCCGTCTCTACTAAAAATAGAAAGAAATTGGCTGGACAACTAAAAATATACAGAAAAAATTAGCCGGGCATGGTGGTGCATGCCTGTAGTCCCAGCTACTCGGGGGGTTGAGGCAGAAGGATTGCTTGAGCCCAGGAGTTTGAGGTTGCTGTGAGCTAGGCTGACGCCACGGCACTCCAGCCCGGGCAACAGAGTGAGACTCTGTCTCCAAAAAAAAAAAAAAAAAAAAAATAGTGTTACAATGGCAATTAAATATCTGTTGGGAGATTTTTTATCTTTTCAAAGAAACAACTTTTGTTGATCCTTTGTATTGTTTTTGTTTGTTTTTGGTTTCCATTTCATTTAGTTCTGCTCTGATCTTTGTTAATTTTTTGCTTCTGCTAGCTTTGGATTTGGTTTGTTCTTTTTCTACTTCCTTGATGTGTGACATAAGGTTGTTAATTTGTGATCTTTCTTTATTTTTGATGTAGGGATTTAAGGTTATGAACTTCTCTCTTAGCACTGCTTTTTCTGTATCCCAGAGATTTTGGAAGCTTGTGTCATCTTTGTCGTTCAATTTGAAAAATCTTTTGATTTCCATATTGGTTTCATCATTGACCCAAGGATCGTTCAGCAGCAGATTGTTTAATTTCCTTACATTTGTGTAGTTTTGAGAGTTCCTCTTGGAATTGACTTCTAGTTTTATTCCACTGTGGTCTGAGAAGATAGATGGTATAATTTCGATTTTTCTGAATTTGCTGAGACTTGTTTTGTGGCCTAATGTATGATCTATCTTGGAAAATGTCCCATGTACTGATAAGAAGAATATATATTCTGTAGTTTTGAGGTAGAATGTTCTGTGAATGTTAGGTCCATTTGTTCTTGAGTCCCATTGAAATCCAGTGTTTCTTTGTTGATTTTCTTCTTCGATGATCTTTCCAGTTCTGTCAGTGAAAGTCCCCCAGCTATTAATATTATGATGTTGCTATATATTTCCTTGCTTAGATCTAGTAGAATTTGTTTTATGAATCTGAGAGCTCCTACGTTAGGTGCATATATATTTAAGATTGTTACATCTTCTTATTGAATTGCTCCCTTTATCATTATGTAATTACCATCTTTGTCTTTTTTATCATTGTTGATTTATAGTCTATTTTATCTGATAAAAAAAATAGTTACTTTTGCTCACTTTTGGTTTCCGTTTGCCAGGAATATTTTTTGCCACCCCTTTACTTTGAGTCTATGAGAATCTCTGTGAGTTAAATGGGCTTCTTGGAGACAGCATATATTTGGGTTGTGTTTTTTAATGCATTCACCCAATCTATGTCTTTTAAGTGGAGCATTAAGACCATTTACATTAAATGTTAGTGTTGATATGTGAGATACTGTTCTGTTCATCATGTTCATTGTTATCTAGTAGCTTTGTTTTCTCCCTTGTGTTACTGTTTTATAAGAGCTGTGAGTTTTAACTTTTGGGTGTTTTTACACTGGTGGGTATTGATTATTCTGTTCCATGTATAGAGCACTTTTAAGCAAATCTTGTAGGGCAGATCTAGTGGTGACAAATTCCCTTAGTGTTTGCTTATCTGGGAAAGACTTTATTTGTCCTTCCATTATGAAGCTTAGTTTTGGGGGATACAAAATTCTTGGCTGGTAGTTATTCTGTTTTTGAAGACTAAAACTGGGACTCCAACATTCTGGCTTGTAAGGTTTCTGCTCAGATGTCTGCTATTAGTCTAACAGGTTTTCCTTTGTAAGTTATTTGATGCTTTCAGCTTGCATCTTATAGGATTTTCTCCTTCACTTTGACTTTGGCCAGACTGATGACTATGTGTCTTGGTGACGTCCTGTTTGCCATGACTTTTCCAGGTGTTGGATGATCTTCTTGTATTTGGCTGTCTAAATCTCTAGTGATACAAGGGAAGTTTTCCTCAATTATTCCCCTAGATAGTTTTTCCATGCTTTTTGCTTTTTCTTCTTCTCCCTTAGGGATATCTATGATTCTTATATTTGTTCACTTTGCATAGTCTCATATTTCTTGGAGAGATTGTTCATTCTTCTTGAACATTGAACATTGTTCATTCTTCTTTTTTGTTTTTTTTTGGAGACAGAGTCTTGCTCTGTTGCCTGGGCTAGAGTGTCGTCAGGCTAGCTCACAGCAACCTGAAACTCACGAGCTCAAGCAATCCTCCTAGGAGCCTCAGCCTCCCGAGTAGCTGGGACTACAGGCGTGCGCCACCATGCCTGGCTAATTTGATTCTTTTTTCTTGTTTTTTTTTTGTTGTTGTTGTTTGTTTGTTTGTTTGTTTTGAGACAGAGTCTCACTCTGTATCCCGGGCTAGAGTGCTGTGGCTTCAGCCTCGCTCACAGCAACCTCAAACTCCTGGGCTCAGGCAATCCTACTGCCTCAGACTCCTGAGTAGCTGGGACTACAGGCATGCGCCACCATGCCTGGCTAATTTTTTATATATATATATTTAGTTGTCCAGCTGATTTCTTTCAATTTTTTTAGTAGAGACAGGGTCTCGCTCTTGCTCAGGCTGGTCTGGAACTCCTGAGCTCAAACAATCCGCCCGCCTCAGCCTCCCAGAGTGCTAGGATTACAGGCGTGAGCCACCGTGCCGGCCCGATTCTTTTTTCTTTATTTTTGACTGACTGGGTTAATTCAAAAGCCTTGTCTTCAAACTCTGAAATTCTTTCTTCTGCTTTGCTTAGTCTGTCATTTTAATTTTCTGCTGTATTTTGACATTCCCTAAATGACTCTTTCATTTCTAGAAGTGCTGTTATGTTTTTTCTTATATTATCTATCTCTTTAGTGAATTTTTTATTCATGTTTTGAATTAATTTTTTTGGTTTCTTTGTGTTTGCTTTCAACTTTCTCATTAATCCCATTGATCTTACTTGGCATCCATATTTGAAATTTCATATCTGACATTTCAACAATTTCCTTTTGGGGCCAGGCGCGGTGGCTCACGCCTGTAATCCTAGCACTCTGGGAGACTGAGGCGGGCGGATCCTCCTGAGCTCAGGAGTTCGAGACCAGCCTGAGCAGGAGCGAGACCCCGTCTCTACCAAAAATAGAAAGAAATTAATTGGACAGCTAAAAATATATATAGAAAAAAATTAGCCGGGCGTGGTGGCGCATGCCTGTAGTCCCAGCTACTCGGGAGGCTGAGACAGTAGGATTGCTCGAGCCCAGGAGTTTGAGGTTGCTGTGAGCTAGGCTGACGCCATGGCACTCACCCCAGGCAAGAGAGTGAGACTCTGTCTCAAAAAAAAAAAAAAAAAAAAAAAACAATTTCCTTTTGGTTGAACTCTGCTGCTGGAGAACTATTGTGATCCTTTGAGGGTGTCAAAACAGCCTGTTTTTTCATGTTGCCAAAGTTCTTATGCTGGTTCCTTCTCATCTGAGACCTCTTCTTAGCTCAAGACAGATAGCTTTATAATTGACCTGTTTTCCTCTGCTGGGATCTCTTGCCCAGTAATGAGAGGGAGAGGTCCCTGAATGGCATGCTTTAGTCCTACTCCAGAATATTGACCAGGCAAGAGAGGGGTGGATGCACTATGAGTCTTTAACACTGCTGCTTTCCTGCATCTCCCCATTCCCTGTGGCTGTCACAGGTAGTCAGCGTGTGTGGTGTGAGCATTTGCCCTGCACAGGTCTGGCAGTGGTAGCATTCATTAGTCCACATCTCATGAGCACTCATCCCACCCATGTCTGTCAGTTGCAGCAGAGCATTGGCCATGTGGCAGTGTGAGCATTTGCCCCACCCCTGTCTGTTGGTGCCTGCATCATCCAGGCGATGGCGCACTGGTGGTAGTGCATGTGCCACTCAGATGGCAGTGGCAGGCGCCTGAGGATGCAGGTACTCTCTCCATCCAGGTTCCGTAGCAGCTCTGGCTGGGCAGGGCTGCCTAGGTGGCTGCAGTGGGTGCTGGGTCCATGGGCACCCACTCTGCCTGGATTCCCTGGCAGTGGTGGTGGTGGTGTGCAGCACTCACCCACAGGGCACACAAGAATGCCCAGCCTTCCCATTCCCTCCCCAGCCTGGCATGGGCCATAGGGAGGCAGCAGCAACAGATCTGGCCCCTGGGTAGATGCAGTGCTTTGGGGCTGGGACCTCAAAATGGCACCAGCCTAAGCACCCATGGTCCATAAGCCAGCAGAACCCCATTGTGCCTTCTCCCTGGAGCAATGCCACTACACAGCCTCTAGTCAGCCCCCTGTTCCATCCAGTGGCCTGCTGCAGTAGAGGCGGCCCTCCGTCAGCTCTGATTGCGGTATGTATGGGGAAAGTGTGGAGCCCTGGTGTTCTCTTCTCTGTCTCTTCCCCACATGCCTTCCCCATGTATCTCTGATCCTGCCTAGAGGGTCACCCCACTTCCTTTCCCTTTACTTTGGGAGCCTCTTGTCTCCTCTCTGTTGATTCCCAGTACTCCTCTTAGGTAATCGATGCAAAGGTGAATATCTACTTGTCATTTGCAATCTGCTCTGTGACAGCAGTGTGTGGAGGCTGCTTCTAGTCCACCATCTTGGCCCCCAATCCCCACAATGGCTATTAAGTTTCAATATGAGTTTTGGAGGGGACAAAGATTGAAACCATAGCACATCCCACATGGAATGGTGCAGCATGGACAGAATAACCACAATGACTCGTGTTCAGAACAGAGAAGGATGTGAAACATAGCAGTTACTTGTCCCTAGGAATCCTGCTAGACAGAAATTGTGAAAACTTCCTGGCTTGGCAGTGAACGAAGTCTTTTTCTCATATTCTGGTTCTGCTCTCTGCATGAGATTTCCTTATCCTCTGTTTTCTTTATCCGCCCTCTGGAAGTTTTTCCTTGTCTGTTATTCTCCATGGCTCCCTCTGAATTGAGCAGTACCAAATAGTTTATTTTGTTTGGCAACAACCCATTTTAAGGTACCCAACCTGTATTAGTTGGTGTAGAATAAGCTGCTTTTACTACCCAACCTGTATTAGAACTATTTTTTTCAGTAGGCATATAATGTACTAGAGTTCAATATTTTTTTACAGTTTTTCCTTTTGTTATAAAACTTATATATTAAATGTTTTATTTTGAAATAATTTCAGACTTACAGAAAAGTTGCAAAAATTAGTACAAAAAATTTCTGTATATCCTTCACCCAGATTCCTTATGTGTTAACATTTTACCACATTTATCATCATCATGTACAAATTTTTTTCCAAAAAGTTTAAGATTATGTCGCAGACATGATGTTCCATTATCCCTAAATACTTTAATGCCTATTTCCTAATATAGTAGAATATTCACTTACATAATTACAGTAAAATTAACAAAATCAGGAAATTAACATTCACACAATACTATTATTTATTCTATAGACCTTATTCAAATTTTTCCTACTGTCCAACTAATGTTCTTTATATTAAGAGAAAAAATTTTCTGGTCTAGAATCTAATTCATGGTGATGTAGTGAATTCAATTGTCATGTCTCTAGTTGCTCTTAATCTGGAACCATTCCTCAGTCTTTGTCTTTCATAACATTGACATTTTTGAAGAGCACAGGCCAGTTATTTTGTAGAATGTCCCTCACATCGAGCTTGCCTAATATTTCCTCATGATTAGATAGGTTAAGGCTATGTACTTGTTCTTTTGGCAGGAATACTAAAAAAGTGATATTGTGCCCTCAGTATATTATATCAAGTGGCACATGATGTTGATTTGTCCCATTACTGGTGATTTTAACTTTGATTACTTGACAGAAGCGATGCTGGGTTTCTCCATTGTGAAGTTACTATTTTTTGCTTTGTAATTAATAAGTATTTTGTGGGGAGATACTTTGAGTCTATGTAAATATCCTGTAACTCTTCCAACTTTCACCTTTCATGATTCCTGCGTGAATCAATTATTGCTATTTATTTATATCATTCTGGGCTCATGGATATTTGTTTTATTCTGTGGTTATAATTCTTATTTATTTTGTTGGTCATATTGTCCTAGATGTGCCCAGTGGGAGTCCTTTCAAGCTGGCCTCTGTGTCTTTTGACATACT
This sequence comes from Indri indri, assembly GCA_004363605.1. NCBI lineage: Eukaryota > Metazoa > Chordata > Mammalia > Primates > Indriidae > Indri > Indri indri. The sequence continues at coordinate 21,710 of RJWJ010005548.1, read as the reverse complement.
CCCATAATTGCTTGATCATTTCATTACTTTTTGGTACCACAAGATATTCCAGGCTCATCTTGTACTTTTCTTGCCTCGGCCCTGGAATGAGCCATTTCTCCATGAAGCTTCAGTTCCTTTTATTGGATAATGGTATTTAGAAACCAGGATTTGGGAACTACATATGTTTATTGGTACTGGGTTGTGATTGCTTCTAGAGAACTTCTTAGAGGACAGAGCTGGGAAATATATGTGTGTATACGTATACATACTTATATATCTGTCTGTCTATATGTTCTGTGCCACCACCACCACAATGTAGTTACGTTTTTCATTTGCCATGTAGTTAGGTTTATTTGTTTCTGTTTATATTACATTTTTAGAGTCCTCCCCCATCCTTGTTAATTTTAATTATTTTTGACTATGTAAAACATCATTAATAAGACTCTAAAAGCCAAAACTATAGAGAAATATATATTCAGAGAAGTCTCACTCCCACCCCTGATTCCTTCTATCCCATTCCTAACCCCATTCTTTCCATCCTGTTCCTACTCACGCCCTGTAGGTAACCAATCTCTTTAGTTCCTGATTAATATTTCCTGTGTTTCTTTCTGCACAATGAGCAGATATGTGTATATTTTCTTATTTTCTCTTCTTTATTACTCTTTTGCACTGTTTTTCTTTTACTTAATAATATGTCCTAGAACTCACTTCATATCATTCTTTCTTGCAGTTCATATTATGTCATTATATGGATAACCTATTGTTTAACCACTGTTCTATGTGTGGACATTTAGGTTGTTTTCATTGTTTTGCATCTGCAAAAAAAATACTAAAGTGACTGTGTGTATATGTACTTTTGTATTATTGAAGGTATATCTTCAGGGAAAATTCTTAGAAGTGGAATTGCTATTTCAAACGGTAAATGCCTGAGTATTTCTGTTAGATATCACCAAATTACCCCTCTGAAAGTGTTGTACCAATTTGCATTACTACGACCATAGTACGCTGAATATATGAGTGCCTATTTCTCTACAGCCTCGCTGACTGAATGTGTTATCTTGTTTTTTTTTTATTTCAGCATATTATGGGGGTACAGATGTTTAGGTTACGTATGTTGCCCTTACACCCTCCCCCCGGTTATCTTGTTTTTTAATTCTTGCCAATCTGGTTATTGAGAAGTAGTATGTCAGTGTAGTTTTAATTTGCATCTCTGTTACTATAAATGAGGCTGAACCTTTTTACATTGTTTTAAAGCCATTTTTATGTCTTTTCTGTGAAATTTCTGTTCATGTCTTTTGCTTATTTTTCTATCAAGTTTTTGATGTTTTCTCCTTAATTTTTAAGAGTTCTTCAGATATTAGAGATATTTGCTCTTCATCTGTGATATATATATGTTGAAAATATTTTCTCCCAGTTTGTAATTTATCTTTGACTTTGCTTCTGTTCTGCTATAGTTTTTTTGTTTTTTTGGTTTTTTTGCCGTGCTAAAGTTTTTTAAAACCTTTATGTGGTTAAATGTATCAAGTTTTTAGTGCATCTGATCTTTGAGTCATAGTTATAAAAACTTTCCCCACTCCCAGGTTATATGGGAATTCCCTCAAATTTTCTTCTAGGATTTATATGGTTTAATTTAGTCAGATCTCTAATCCATTTGAAATTTATTCTTGTGTAAGGTGTGAGGTATGAATCTAATTTTATCTTTCTCCAAATAGCTATCCAGCACTGTTTATTAAAAATGTCATCTTCGCCCCAGTGATTTGAAATATAACCTTTATCATACATTAAATTTCCCTACGTATGTGGTATATATTTCCGGACTTCCTTTTCTGCGTCACTAATCTGTCTATTCATGTAAGGAGTATCATACTGTTTTACTTACAAAGGCTTTTTTTTAGCCTTCTTTAACATTCCACATAGATTTCCTTTCCAGTGTTTTGAAAGTTATTGTTGCATGTTTATTTTTTCATACAGTATCAACTTGTCTAGCTCCATAAAAACCCGTTAGTATTTTATTGAAGTTGTGTTAAATTTAAAAATTAACTTTGGGAGGATTGATATCTCCTCCTTATCATTCCTTGCAGAGGACTAATGATGATGAGTTGTTCTTGAAGAACAGGGGTTATATTTCCATTTGTTCACGTTTACTTTGTGTACTCCAGTAGTGTTTTATAGTTTTCCTCACATAGGTTTTGCACAATTCTTGTTTAGTTTATCTTCATTATTGCTATTTGAGTGTGGTTTTCCTCTACCATTATCTTTTCTAACTAGTTATTGTTTGCGTGTATGAAGGCTATTGATTTCTGTATCTTAATTTTATGTTCTACTACCTTACTGAATAAAATGGTGTTGGAACAACTAGATAACTATATGAAAAAATATTAAACTAAACCCCTGTCTCACGCTATGCACAAAATCAATTTGAGGTGCATTATAGATCTAAATGTAAAAACTAAAATTATAAAGCTTTTAGAAGAAAATATAGAATATCTTCATGATTTGGCATTAGGCAAAAAGTTTTTTAGGACACACACATCTATCAGGAAACATAGACAACTATTTTATCAGGAAAAACTGATAGACTTCATCACAACTCAAAACTTCTGCAAGGGAAATGACAACATTAAGAAAATATGTAGTTGGGCAGTTGGGTGTGGTGGCATGAACTTGTAATCCCAGCTATTTGGGAGGCTGAGGCAGGAGGATTACTTGAGCCCAGATGTTTGAGACCAGCATGGGCAACATAGACACTATCTTGAGGGAAAAAAAAGAAAATATATAGGCAAGCCATAGACTGGGAGAAAATATTCACAAAACATATATCTGAAAAATGACTGGCATCCAAAATATATAAAGAACTAACAACTTAATGAAATAAATACATACCCAATAAAATGGGCAAAAGATTTGAACACACACTTCATGTTGGAAGATAGATAAGTGGACAATAAACACATGAGCAACATGTTAAACAGCATTCGTCATGAGGGAAATGGAAATTAAAAATAAAAATGACATCCTACTTCACATTTACCAGAATGGCTAAAATCAAAAAGACTGACAACACAAAATATTGGCAAGGATGTGGAACAAGTGAAACTCTCATATTTTGTTTTGGAAAAGATCTGGCAGTTTCTTATTGAGCCAAACACACACATACCCTGTGATCCAGCAATTCCAATTTTGGGTGTTTACCCAAGAGAAATGAAAGCATGGGTACAAAAAGACTGGTACAAGAATGTTCACAGCAGCTTTATTGATAATTGCCCCAAACTGGAATTAGCCCAAGTTTTATCAACAGAAAAATGGATAAATAAACTGAGGTCTATTAATACAATGAAATACAACTCAGCAATGAAAAGGAATGAACTACCAATGCACACGATGAGAACAAATCTCAAAAACATTATACTAAGTAAAAGAAGCCAGATACAAAAGAGTACACACTGTATAATTTCATTTATATGAAATTCTAACACAAGTGAAGCTATGGTGGAAAAAATCCTAACAGTGGTTGCCTTAGCAGTGTAGAGGCCAGGGTTGACTGGAGAAAGACATGAGGGAACTCGCTGTAGTGATGGTAATATCCTATAACATAAGTTTTGAGCTGTGTAACTCAAAGGCTTACAGATAAGATTTGTGCTTTTCACATTATATTTTACCTAATAACAAAAACTATAAACAAAAATTTAACTCTAATATGTATACTGAAGTGTTTAGGTGTGAAATGTACTGATGTCTTCAACTTATCTCAAAATGCATGAAGATAAGATTAATTTATGGAGGAGCTGGATGGATATGTGTAGTTAAAATGTTAGTTGCAGACTCTAGGTGGTGGGTATATGAGTGTTCACTGTAAAATGCTTTTTATTAATGACTTCTGTGTGTTTGAAAATTTCCATAGCAAAACGTCAAAAGAAAAAAAGGGTGGTAGGAAATGGGGGGAGGGTGCAGGGAGCGGGAGAGAGAAGGAAAGAAGAAAGGAAGGAATTACTAGGAGGGCCGGTGCAGGGGCAGGGAGGGGGCATCTCTTGAGCTCAGGAGTTCAAGACCAGCCTGAGCCCTGAGCAAGAGCGAGACCTCATCTCTACTAAAAATAGAAAAATTAGCCAGGCATGGTGGCTCACGCTGTAATCCCAGCTACTTGGGAGACTGAGGCAGGAGGATTGCTTGAGCCCAGGAGGTTGAGGGTGCTGTGAGCTAGGCTGACGCCACGGTACTTTAGCCCAGATGACAGAGTGAGACTTTGTCTCCAAAAAAAAAAAAAAAAAGAAAGAAAGAAAAAGGAGGAGGGAGGATTTGTTCTGTGGAGCGGTAACAGACCTAACAGGCTAGCTACCTGTTCCTAGTACCAAATATTAATAAATAGACTCTGAGGTGGTCATTCACAGACGGCATATGCTGGTTTTGAAAGACCACTTAATTTACCATTGTTTTAAAAATATGTATATGTAAAAAAAAAAAGCAATTTCATGTCAGAGGGTGGGTACAGGGTGGGGAGGTGATAAATCAAATCAGTCTGGGGATACAGTTTTCTTGATGGTCTCACTTTTATCCAGGGATAAATTTTAGACTAGAGAAGTGGATGGACTTCCTAGCCTTCAGGTGATCCTCTATAAATATTATTTCTCTCAGCTGAGCTTTTGATAAGTATTGAGCAACTGTGGGTTTGAGGATATGCTCTCTGACAAGTCCTTAAAGTACAACTATTCTGTGTTTGCCAAAGTACAGAGCCATGGGCTTTAAAAGTCAACCCAAGTGAAAGATGAGCTAAACAAGAACCCATCCTTGAATAGAAAGCCGCTGCCCTTCTGCATGGAGGCATGCCAAGGGAGTAACTCACTGTCAGGGCCGATAAAACTCTCCAGAAGCAAGTTGTGTCTGCTTTAACACAGAGATGAACCAGACCCCACAATTCTAAACTAGAGAGCATCACCATAGTGATTTTGGGCTGGAAAAAATTTAAAACAGTAACCAAATCTCAGTCACGAAAAAGGTCAGGAAAGATTTAGCTTTGAACAATGTAACTTCCTGATGAGCCAGCCCCAAAGAGAAACTAGTTGTAAAAGGTATGAATTACTGAATAGGATTGTTACTGCTGAACTTATAAATGTTGGGGAATGTCCACCCAAGATGGTGACTTTGATTTTTTAAGGGTTGGTTTGAAGCCCCTTTTTATAGCTGTCACTTCTAGTTTGTAACTATAAAATCTTCTGCGTGTGAGGACAGATAAAGCATCTATCTTCTTTTTTTTTTTTTTTGAGACAGAGTCTCACTCTGTTGCCTGGGCTAGAGTGCCGTGGCATCAGCCTAGCTCACAGCAACCTCAAACTCCTGGGCTCAGGCGATCCTCCTTCCTCAGCCTCCCAAGTAGCTGGGACTACAGGCATGCGCCACCATGCCCAGCTAATTTTTTCTGTATATTTTTAGTTGTCCAGCCAATTTCTTTCTATTTTTAGTAGAGATGGGGGTCTTGCTCTTGCTCAGGCTGGTCTCGAACTCCTGAACTCAAACAATCCGCCCACCTCGGCCTCCCGGAGTGCTAGGATTACAGACGTGAGCCACCACGCCCGGCCCAGCATCTATCTTCTTACTGCAAAATGATATTAAGGAGGAGCCAGAACACATGCCTGTTGGATGAAATAGAGAATTTCCAGTAGGTTAAATGGAGTAATACTGATTCTGCCATTCTTATTTAATTGGTGACTAGCAGTGACCAAATACATATTTAGGCAAAATGCTAAATGGTCAAGTGTTAAAAATCAATATTTACCTGAAACCAAGGCCAAAATTAAGTAATGCTATCATAGAAAAATCTTCTGGAATACAAGAGTAAGTCAGTCAAGTGCAGTGGCTTGTGCCTGTAGTCCCAGATAATCAGAGGCTGAGGCAGGAGGATCCTTGAGCCCAGGAGTTCAAAATTGTAGTGAGCTATGATCATACAACTGCACTCTGGTCTGGGCAACAGAGCGAGACCCTGTCACTACAAAAAAAAACTAAATCCAAAATAGTGTTGAAAAATTATTAAATGTTTCTTTGTTTAAAAATGAGGTTTTCCTCTGGGAGGCCGAGGCGGGCGGATCGTCCTGAGCTCAGGAGTTGGAGACCAGCCTGAGCAAGAGTGAGACCCCGTCTCTACTAAAAATAGAAAGAAATTAATTGGACAGCTAAAAATATATATAGAAAAAATTAGCCGGGCATGGTGGCGCATGCCTGTAGTCCCAGCTACTCGGGAGGCTGAGGCAGTAGGATTGCTTGAGCCCGGGAGTTCCAGGTTGCTGTGAGCAAGGCTGACGCCACAACACTCACCCCAGGCAAGAGAGTGAGACTCTGTCTCAAAAAAAAAATAAAAAAATAAAAAAATAAAAATGAGGTTTTCACATTTAAAATTTTATTAACATTATTTTTAATTGAAAATCATAATTGTATACATTTGGTTAAAAATGTGATATTTGATACATGTATACAATGTGCAATGATTAAATCAAGCTAATTAACATTACAGTGTAGGAACACTAACTTTCCAGTACTGTTAGTTTTGTGCAATGCTTGAAGAAAGTGCTTTCTGAATATTTTCAGAAAAAGTTTTAAGACTGTTGCCCTCATGTATTTTTTTTTCTTTTTTATTTCAGCATATTATGGGGGTACAAATGTTTAGGTTACCAATTTAAAATTAAAATTAATCAAAAGAGAGAAAAACAGCAAGGATATATAAAATATCATCAATAAAAGCATACATGAATGTCTTTATGTATGTTTTTATTGATGATATTTTGTATGTCCTTGCTGTTTTTTCTCTCTTTTGATTAATTTTAATTTTAAATTGTGTTTACCTTATTTTTATTTTATTTCTTAATTTAACATAAAGTAAGATTGACTTTTTCTGGTAGTACAGTTCTCTAAGGAGTTCCTAAATAACTTTATGGGGTCATCTCCTGAACTCCTCCCTCTCTGCCATCTCCCCAATACTTTGAGGTTTCTAGGGCTCCCATATTGAGTTTTCTGGCCAGAAAGTTAGGATTTTAGTTATCATCACGTTCTGCCATGTACTTCTTGTGACTGTGCTCATGTCTGGGAGAAAAGAGAGAAAGGGAAACAAAGCAATGGATGTTTGCCTCATCCTCTTGGTACCACACCTCCTCAGGCCCCTGTGGGCCCCTGCTACTGCTGCTGCCCCTGCCATGACAGGATTGCTTACGGGAGCCAGTTTGGTGGCATTTGGAATTGTCTTCTTTTCCAAGATGTCTGCTACCATTTACTTTACAGAGTCCTCAAATAGCTGCTCCATGTATCCAGGTTTTACAGCTACATTTAGTGGGAGAGATTGGGTAGAGTGTGTTTCTACATCTTAACTGGAATGGAAACCAGCCCTTGCTGTTTTATACAGTCTTTTGAGAGAAATTTGTCTTAAAACTATGAACGTAGAAATGTGATAATGAAGCAAAAAAAAAAAATAGACTATTTTAACTTGAAAAATCTTTTTTTTTTTTTTTTTTAATTTGAGATGAGGTCTTGCTGTGCTGCTCAGGCTAGTCTCAAACTCCTGGGCTAAAGTGACCTTCCTGCCTCAGCCTCCCAAATAGCTGGGATTATAGGTGTGCACCACCATGCCTAGCTTGTAATAGACTTTTAAGATGTGAAAATCATCTATGAATTTCCACCCGTATCTAGGCACTTATTACATGTATACATCCAGTCTACCACCAGAAGCAGATTTGTCTAGCTGACCCATGGTTGAGCATAGACATGAAAGAACCCAGCGGAGACCAGAAGAACTGCCTAGCTGAGCCCAGACAAATCCCAACCTGCAGAATTGTGAGTCAAATAAATGGTTGTTCTTTTAAACCACTAAGCATTTAAAATATAGCAATAACTAACTGATACTTATAAGCAAGTAAAACAAAGGCATTAATCCATTGTGCTGTCTAATTTTTTAAAAGATTTCTGGTTGTTTCTGCATGTCCCACTGTATGATGCACAAAAAGTGACATGTCTACTAGTATCACTAATTCTTTTGTGCACAGCACAATATAATTCAGACAAAATGTTTTCCAGTAACTTAATTTCTAGAAGGAATTTTGTACCTGGGGTTCTTTGGGCAAATCTCAATTATCCTTCAGTTAAAACTACTGAAAATGTCTGGCAGTCTATAAGCATCATGTCAACAAGTTTTGTTTAGATTTTTAAACTCCATAGACTCAAAACAATAAGGAAGTGCCTTACAGGATGCCTGTAATGTCTGTTTTGAAGTTTGCTTAATGAGAATCAAACGAGTCTATGGCCATACCACCCTGAAGGCACCAGATCTTGTCTGATCTCAGAAGCTAAGCAGGGTTGGGCCTGGTTGATATGTTCATGGGAGAGTCAAATGAGCTTTGGCTACCTTACTTGTCTCTAACATCTTCTTCTCTTTATAGTCATCTTATTCTTTGTTACTATATTTTGATGAAATATAGTGATTTTGGAGTTTTTCCTCCTCATAAAATTCTGAGGTGGAAAAGTTGACATTCAGCTTTTATTTCATCTTCATAAACTATGAAGGATTTCCAAATAAGACTTTTTCTAAAAACACTCATGGCCTTATTATAATTAAATAATTAAAAATTAAATACAGTTCTTAAAGGTTATTTTATTTATTATGAATGCTAATACAAAAAAGAATTCTATAATACAAAAATTAGAATTATGATATCCATTGTATTGCTAGTTTTTCCAGAAAAACAAAAATATTAAATTAAATTAAAAAAAGAATTATGATATCCAATTTTTATTTTTTTCTTATCATATAAAAAATTAGTGGCTTTAAAAGAATATGATTACCTTAAATCTATTTGGCCACTGCATATTATCTTAATATTTATATTTACTGTTCATCTACTTCCCTATTTAACTTTTTACAAGTTCCTAATAATTGTGTTTGTACCTAAAATTAGAAATTTCCATAATCAACATTAAGTATTGTAGCATTTTACTCCTACCATAATAAATATGCATTTATATTAATACTTCAAATGACTAAAAGATTTCAACATATAAACACATAGGGAGATTTTTACTCCAATTAGCATCTAGAATGCTTACCTATATTTGAAAATATTCAGATATTAAAAATAAATCTAAATGGCATTCTTTGTTCATATTACTGACATTTCCGGTACTGATTATATACAAGGGTAATATACATGATCACATCGCGCACAAGTTCTGGGATGGCAGAAGTGATGTTGAGGTAGACACTCAGCCTTCCAAAGGGTGAGGCCAAAGATGAGAGCATATTTTGGCCAAATACTGAGGCCAAAGCTAAACGTCGGTGCATCCCTACAGCTGATTTTTACTTTTTTCCCTGCTCCAGAACTGTCCCGGATGATGTGACTTGAAAAAGTGCTGGGATGATTGTAATCAGTAACAGCACAGAGAGGAACGTCATAACATCCTGTTTCATTTGACTCCACTTCCACATAGTATCCTGTGCCCTCACTAATACCACCCCCAAGCCCTGCCCTGGGAGACATAAATCTCTTCCTTTTGTGAGCTGGGCCCTTTTAACATTACTAGGGTGGGCAAGTAAGTGGAGAGGGCACCTGTACTGAGAAAAGAGACACCAGTGAAGAAGACGAAAGAACTCGACCAGGAGACAGGGTAGGATAAGAACCAGGGAGGACTGTGGTTTTCTTTAGAGAAGAGGAGGCTGCAGAGGTGAAGCATCCCTGGAGTCATTGAATGATTGTCAGAGGTTACAGGTTGTTTCCAACTTTCCCTAGGCATGGCGTGAAAATTGCAGGTTTTAAGGAAAACACTCTTTGGTGGAAGAAGCCACATTCAATGTTGGAGAAAGTTGCTGAGGCAGAATCTCAAGAGTGGGGAGGAAGAACTAGTGGGCCAGTGATGTCCTCAGAAACCAGCACGCATACTTGCTAGGCAGATTTTCCAGTTTTAATGATGGTTATGGTTTTGTAAAAAGTGAGAACAGCTTTTCCACAACAAGTGATATCCTGAACAAGAGATGGGGAGCCCTCAAACTCCTGGTTCTCTGTTGCTGATTAAAAGGAAGGCCAGGCTGGGTGCAAGGTGGCTCAAGCCTATAATCCTAGCACTCTGGGAGGCTGAAGTGGGAGGATTGCTGGAGCTCAGGAGTTTGAGGTTGCAGTGAGCTACAGTGACACCACTGCACTCTACCGGGCGACAGAGCGAGACTCTGCCTCAGAAAAAAAAAAAAAAAAAGGAAGGCCACCTAAATGCAATGCAGTATCTCGGATTGGATGCAGGAACAGAAAAAGGATATTTGTGGAAAAACTGGAGAAATCTAAGCCCGAAGTTTGGTTAATAGTGATGTATCAATGTTTGTTTCCTGGTTTCGACAAATGTACCTGGGTCATGTAAGGTGTTAACCTTGGGAAAAACTGGGTGGGGGTATATGGTAATTCTCTATACTATCTTTGCAAATTTTCTGTAATCTAAAATTATTCCAAAAGTAAAAAAAAGAAAGCATCTAAAGCTGAGGGAAAATAAAAAAGCCTGGATTTGTATGTAGTCTAGTGGGTTTTTGTGTGGAGGTGTTGCCCTCAGGGCAAGGCAGAGCCCACAGACAAGGTCAAAGGGGAAGAATGCAAGGACTGCTCCAGATACAGACTAGAAAGTAACGTAATAAAACACAACTGAAGAAGAAGAAGTAGAGGATAGACTTACATCGGAATCTTATTTATTGAGGAAATTTTGAGGAAATGATCTCAATAGTTGTTAGGCTGAATTTGGAGGCCAGCGGAAAATTCCATAGGGGCTTGACCTTTGGACCCTCAACCCTTCCCTGCCTTTAGGCCCCTTGCCCATAAACAGCCAAAACTCAGTATCCTGCTCTTGCAAGTATTTCCCGCTAATGTAAGATAGTCCCACACTCCCTTTGGTGGGAAGGGGAGGCCGCCCAAATCCGCTCATAAAACCCCTGAACACTGGCTATTTTGGGGCTGATGCCATCTTGGACTCAGCCAGTCTGTACGCAGACTTTAAAATAAACTTCCTTTCACCTATCCTGGCCTCGTGCATTCCTCCTCCCTCGGCGTTTCTAACAATAGTAACGTGTATTATAATGAAATGGCAATGATTTCATACAAACTTATTCTCTAAGATAGGTTATCTTTTAGTCTTTAGCCAATGTTCAATTCACATGAAATTGACATCTGCCACCTTGGGTCAGAGTTCCAAGAAACCAGATATTTTTTTCCCCTTTTGTGCAGATGTGAGCTACGGTTAAGCTATAGTTTTGGAGTGAGATGGCTCAATTACTTTTCTTAGCATGTTGTTTCATAGTTTTAAATTCGTGTTTAAAAAATTTAACAGCTTAAAAAATTAGTAGGCTTACGTCAAACTAAAAACTTATGCATAGCAAAGTAAATAAATAATCAACGAAATGAAAAGGCAACCATAGAGTGGGAGAAAATATTTGCAAACTATATATATTAGTGATAAGGAAAACCCCCATCTATTACTTGGCACATCAGCCACCTGAGACCCCCACCCCTCACGGAAGACCCACATCAGCATAATACTAATCTATTAGCTGGTGCATCAACATAATATTAACCTATTACCTGACACATCAACTAGCCTATTACCTGGCAGGCATTGGCCACCTGATACCCCACCCCTCGGACCACCCCAACTTAATAAAAGTGGGAAAAATCAGGTAGACGGGGCTCAGAATTTGCTGGCAAGACCCCTCTGAGCCCGCCGGCGAATAAACTTTAATTCTCTGACTCTCCATGTGCCACTCGGTTTGTCTTCGGGACCACTCGCTGTAACACTTGCTGTAACATTAGGAGGTGCTATAATGTGAATTTCGTGTCCACCCCCCTCCAATTTAATATGCTGAAACCTAATCCCTAATGTGTTAATATTTCCATTAGGAATTTCAGTTAGGGTGGAGCCTGAATGAATGGTATTAGCGCCCTTATAAAAGATGCCTGAGGAAGCTTGTTTGCTCAGATGAGGCCACATGCATGAAAATGAGGAAAACATCTTGAATCCCTTCAAGGGAAATTCCAAGCACCTAGCTAGCCTTGAAAAGTAAATGAGCAACCTGATAAGGAAGAAGATAGTAATAACTTAAAACAATAGTATCCCAAGCAAGCCAGAGTCACAAGGTATTTGGGTTCCCTAATAGATAACATCTTAACATATGTTCTTGAGTTGTTTTTAGAAACCTGGACCCAGACCAGATGGAAAATGCCCACTGCTATCTCGTAAACCTCAGATAAGGGGGAACTGAAGACTGCCGGTTCTTTGTTCTAAATTTCTTCCTGAAGGGCCTGGAGAGAGTCATGCCCACAGGCCAAACTATAGCATTCCTTTCCGCTGATCCTAAGTTTTTAGACAAGGCCTAGTTTCCTTAACCAATTGCTAATCAAATAATCTCTGAATCCACCTGTGACCTGTAAACCCTCACTTCAAAATATCCCGGCTCTTTGGGCCAAAGCGATGTATAACCTCCATGTATTGATTTACTATTTTGCCTGAAGCTTTTGCTTTCTGGAAATGTACCCGCCTTTAAAAACGCTCACTTGTGAGCCACTGGTGAGTTCCGGCCTTAAGCATTAGCTGCCAATTCTTCTTGCTTGATGCCATGAAATAAATGCCTTTCTTTCTTTCTCTTACTGAAAATCTCGGTGCCAATCTTTGGCTTTGCTGTGCCGGGCAAGCAGTCCCAACTTCAGTTTGGTAACACCATCCATGAAGAACAGGCCCTTACTAGACACCAAATCTGCTGGCGCCTTGATCTTGGACTTTTTGTCACTAGAACTGGGAGAAATAAATTCCTGTTGTTTATACCTAAGGTATTTCGTTATAATAGCTCAACTGGACTTAGACAATGGGTTAATATCCAAAATATATTAATACAAGGAACTCACACAATTAAGAAAAACAAAGAAACAAACAAAAAACAGTTAAAAATAGGCAAAGGACCTGAATAGATGTTTCTCAAAAGAAGACATACAAATGGCCAGCAGGTACTGTATATGAAAAGATGCTCAATATCACCAATCATCAGGGAAATGCAAATCAAGACCACAATGAGATATCATTTCACCTGTTAGGATGATTATTACCGAAAAGACAAAATATAAATTTTGGTGAGGATGTGGAGAAAATGGAAAGCCTTCTACACTGTTGGCGGAAATGTAAATTACTACAGTTATTATTGAAAACACTGTGAAGGTTCCTCAAAAACTAAAATAGAACTACCATATACGATCCAGTAATCCCACTTCTGGGTATATATCCAAAGGAAATGAAATCAGTATGTTGAAGAGATATCTGCAGTTCCATTATTCACAGTAGCCTAGATATGGGATTGTTACCAAAAACTCAGCACTTGTCCATGAGGCCGAATCAGAAGAATGAGGACAAGTGGTTTGAGGAGGAAGGAAAGAGACATCTTATTACTTTGCCAGCAAAGGAGGAAAAATGGTAGACCTCGTCTGAAGAATCCAAATTTCCTGAACATTAGCAGAAATATAGAGCTTTTAAAGGATGGGTTCTCAGCTTCAGGTAATTACTCTTCAACTACAGTTGGTGATTCTAATCATCCCATCTCTGGCTGAAGACAATCTCCTGACCTCCTCCCAGGACCTCCCTTTACCAGGTCTGGGCTGGGCCATCTCCTGTTGCACAAATTAACAAAAGACTAACCCTGCCCCTCCCAACCACTGGCCCAAGGCAAGGATGCAGGCTTTAGTTCTCAAAAAGGGGTGGAGGATGTTATAAAGGACACAGAAAATATTTTTGCCGTTTTTTTTTTCAGGCCATTCCCTCTGTTACATATTCCCCACTCTCAGTATTTCCCTTCTATATCTATGGGAGGAGGGGTGACTACTCTGTTACAGGATCAACCTAAATGTCTATCAGAAGCTGGATGGATAAGGCAATTGTAGTATATATCAATATTAATACAATGAAATATTATTGAGCTTTATAAAAGAGGGAAATCCTGCCATTTACAACAACATGACTGAACCTGGAGGATATTATGCTAAGTGAAATAAGCCAGACACAGAAAAATATTGCATGATCTCACTTATATGTGGAATCTAAAATAGTTGAGCTCATACAAGCAGAATGTAGAATGGTGGTTGCCAGGGGCTGGAGGGAGGAGGTGAAGGGGAGGTGAAGGTTGAAGGGTACAAAGTTTCTGTTATGCAAGGAAAGTAAGTTCTGAAGATCTACTACGCCTGTTAGGGTGGAAAGCCTGGTAGGTGCTCACCGCGCGGGTGGAAAAAGATTTTTCACGCAGAAATTAAGACGTATAAAAGTAAAAAAGTTTATTTTATCTTCTTAGGAGAGAGAGGAAAAAAGAGAAAGAGGGGAAGAGAGCAGGGGGAGATGGCGTGTGGTTCCAAAAAAAGAGAAGGAAGATGCCAGCCGCGAGGCCAAGTGGCTTGCTGCTTTTATGGGACAAAGAGAAAAAAATAGTAATTTGTTGTGGAGCAATTAGGCAGCTGCAAGACTTCAGGTTGTTGTCTTTCTTGTTTTCTCTGTTCCTGGAGACTCGGTTATCTCTGAAATGTGGTCAGACTTACGCAGGGGAAGTGATTTTGCCCCTGAGATAGGGTTTTGGGCAGGAAACTAAGGCCAGGAGTTTACTCCCCTGCTGTCTGGCCAGGAGTTTCTCAGGAACTCCTTGGGGCTATAAAACAAAGTCTAAGGGCTTCGAGCAGTGGTGAATGTAAAGAGAAAGATTTAGATTTCCTTTCTGTCTTTGGCTCTTTTCAGATGTTTGTGACAATGGAACCTTGCAGGGTGCCTGCCAGCTTGGGAGGGAAACAGCTGAGAGTAGGGAGAGCTCAAGACTGATCTTTAACTGTTATTTGAAAATTGCGGGATTAGATATTTTCCTGCTATTTTAGCTAACAATACTGTATCATATACTTAAAATTTGCTCAGAGGGGAGATCTGTTGCTAAGTGTGTTTTTATTACACACACAAAACCCCCCAAACAATAATAATAATAAAGGAGGTGGGAGGAAACTTTGGGAGGTAATGATTATGTTTATGGCCTTGATAGTGGTGATGGTTTCACATGTGTCTAAACTCATTGAGATGCATATATTTAATATGTATAGCTTTTATATGCCAATCATACCTCAATAAAGTGGTTTAAAAATAAATGCTTCAAAAATGATTATAAACCACATCCACCTGTTTTGTTGTATTTTGTTTGTTTTTAACCATATAACACTGGAAGCATGCGTTGGTAATGAGACCAGGCCTTCTTGGTGTCCCATGAGTCTATGATGATAGCTGGGCCTTAGATTGCAACGTGTCTTGGATTTCTGAATGGGTACAACATGCATAACAAGTTACAGACCATTCCACTGCCTAGCCTGCTCTCCGATGTCAGGTATGTGCATTGCATCAGTTAACCAGTCTGGTTGTCTCACTCCCTCTACTTAGACTTTTGGATAATGGGAGGTGGATTGGGTAAGATTCTGGTTTTAAGTAGTAAATAGTATCTCAAGCCAGCTTAAGCAAAAATCAATCAATGGTCATTTACAAAAAGGAAATGGAGATCTCATAGTATCTCTAGGCAGGAATGTGGCCTGAACTCAGGAGGAAACTAAAACCAGGAACCAAAAAGCCAGCACAGGAACCCAAGAAATAGACTTTCTTTTGGTCTCTCATCTTTGCTTCTCTCTTTTTTGTAGAATGACATTCTTGGCTGAGACTGACTAGCTGTCTCAAGGTCTGACTGAAAAATTTCCAGGAGAGAGAATCTGATTAGCTGAAGTCCTGTCATGTGCTACCCTGATTTAAACAACTGCAACCGTAGGGGGCACAGTCACATGGTATAAACATGGCTTCCTATCCATATAGGTAGAAGATAGTATTGAGAGAAGCAAGAAGTGCTGTGTAGACACCTCAAATTTTATCTACTATGAAAGACTGTAACCATAATAGGTTAATTTGCCCCACGTGCAAGTGAGTCAATATAATGAGACACTGGAATGCAGCAGAGACTTTAATAATTTGTAGGGCAGCCAAACAAGGAGATGGAAGGAAACCTTGAATCCACCTCCTTAAGAGGTTTGCAGATAGGGTTTGTAAAGGGGTCTTGCCAGGTGATTGGCTGAAGTGTAATAGGGGGAATGGCCTGGAAAAATGGAAAAAAATACTTTTTGTCTGTAAAGAGTGCATCCCTGCCTCAGGCCAGTGGTTGGGAGGGGCAGGGCAAGTCTTTTGTTTATTTGTGCAACAGGAGATGGCCCAGCCCAGACCTGGTAAAGGGAGATCCTGGGCGGAGGTCATGAGATTGTCTTCAGCTGAGATGGGATGATCAGAATTGTCAACTGTAATTGAACAGTAATTGCCTGAAGCTGAGAGCCCATCCTTTAAAAGCTCTGTATTTCTGTGAATGTCCAGGAAATTTAGGGGTTTTTTTGAGACGAGAAGGTCTAACATATTTCCTCCTCAAACCCCTTGTCCTTGTTCTTCTTCGGCCTCGTGGACAAGTGCCGAGTTTTCGGTAACAGAAGTGTGGGGATATGATTGGTTGAGAAGTGAGGGTTGAAGGCATGGGACAGGGAGATGAAGAAACTGCATTCTTGTGCTGAGTCCATTCCTTGGTGGTGGTCTTCAGACTGGTTTGCATCAGCCATTCCACTGGAATTCAGGGTCTGAAAAACATCTGAAGTAATTCTTGAGCAAAAAGTTCCTATGATTCTAGCATCAGGAACAGTGGGGGACTGGGTAGCAGGGGGTCAGCATGCTGCATGACTCCTGATCAGCAGCTGCGGGGAAGTGGGTCAAAGTGCACCAGTGCACCCCGGATGAGACCTAACTATTAATATAATTTTGCCTAAAGCCTGGCTTGTAATTCTGATTAACCGTGTGAGGGCGGTTTCAAGATGGTGGCAACCAAAATGTAGAGAAGAAAGAGGAGAATTGATTTTTGTGTACAACACACGAAAGTACACAAACGCTGTGATATTGAATATCCTCCTAGAGTCGATCATCAGGTGTTGCTTAAATTTCTCAATGAATACTGAATATTTACTCTGTGCATAGCTTCACCTAAGTATTATACCATGGGCAGAAAAGAAGCAAAAGATATGGTCTCAGCCCTCACCCGAGTTAGGGAGATGTGTCTATGAGAAAATAAACCAAACATACGAGGTAGTATAATATTAAATATCAAATAGTACAGATGTCAAGTTCTACTAGAGTTCATGTCTATAATTAAAACTACTGCTTATCTTTTCTTTCAAGGTCCATTTTACTAATGATGCAACTGCATACGGACATTCATTTTACCTTATATAGCTATGGAAGGGCCTAGAGTCAACAAGGGAGTTTAAACAAGGAAGTAACTTGAAGAAATTCGTGCAAGAATGAGTTAATTAAGCCCAGTGCCTCCAGGGCCTACCCCACCCATAAGTGGGCCTAGGATACACAATCTCATTTCTCCTGGTCATTTTTGTGGAATTTGCCTCTCAAATTCCTTTTGTATGTACTCCATATGCCTTCTGGAGTACCCTATTCCGGTGCAAGCCCTCTTTGAAATACTGTATGATCAGGCATTAATACCTTAGCGTAGGCTTATCTCACCCTAGAGACTAGTCAACTTTGATGAGAATTCAGAAAAGACTTTAATACAGAGTATGGGCAATAGCTGTGAGAATGAATGATGAGGTGTAGAACGAGATGGGGAGAGGGCACTGGAAATTGCCTCCCTCACTTCAGGCCAAGAGTTCTGAAAGTTCCCCTAGCAATTTCAGTCTCTGGAAAGCTTCTGTAAAAATCTTAAAAGGCAAAGATTAGATCCTCTGTTTTTTCTTTAAACTCCTATAAAGACCTTGTACTCATACTGATTTTCCTCATTCTTGTGGAATCCTGTAAATCTTCAGTACACTGAAGGATCAGGATTAGGGGACTGTACTTAAGAAAACAGGAACTTCAGGACATTCTGACTCCATCAGAGGAGCCAGTTATCTGTGTAGCCTCCACCTTCCACCCCAAAATACCTCTCTGGTTGGCTTGATGCCAGGAAATTTCCTGTTGGAGTCCTTGCTTATAGGCCTTTCGGATATTAAGAGACAAGCCTGGCACATAGGTGGTGTTCAATGTTAGGTCCAGAGCTGAGAGAGAGAGAGAGAGAGAGAGAGAGATGACAGAGAGAGAAGGATGAGGGGGAGAGGGGGAGGGGGGGAGAGAGAGAGAGATGAGAAATGAGAGATGATGAGAGATGAGAGAGACAGGAAGTCTCGTGTGTAGCAAAGTACTGTTTATTTTGGGCATCTGGGTGCAGATGGGTGGAGGCCAAAGAACATCCACCCTGAGGGAGGGGAAAGCCTTGGGTTTTATAAAGGGTTTCTTAGGGGGGAGTGAGTACCTGGGCCAGAACAGCTGCTGCAATAAAAATTTTTTTTTAAACAACCAATTTCTGGGACCCCTGGGTCAGTCTCATCCTGTAGAGATTAGGGAGGGGAGTAGTTCTGTCCTTATCAGGGGGATAGGAATGCGGCGTCTGCAGCTGTCTGTTAGATTTTACAACCTCCAGGGACTCTCCAGACCCCTGCGGCTATTGTTTCACAAACCTCGGTTTTCCATTAACCGCATTCTCTCCCATCCCATATATACTTTTCGAGTTCCCACCTGGAACAAACCTAACATTCAATAGTGTCCGTTTTCTTTTAAGATAAGATGAGGACATCAAGGATTAGCACGGGCCGGGCGCGGTGGCTCACGCCTGTAATCCTAGCACTCTGGGAGGCAGAGGCGGGAGGATCGCTCAAGGTCAGGAGTCCCAGACTGGCCTGAGCAAGAGCGAGACCCCATCTCCATAAAAAAATAGAAAAATTAGCCGGGCATGGTGGTGCACACCTGTAGTCCCAACTACTGGGGAGGCTGAGGCAGGATTGCTTGAGCCCAGGAGTTTGAGGTTGCAGTAAGCTACGATGATGCCACTGCATTCTAGCTGGGGCGACAGAATGAGACTCTGGGGGAAAAAAGTGTATCGTGAATGTATCTCAGTTTACTGAGCTCATGTTAACCATGTAAAGATGTTGGGGTGGGGGAAAGAGGCTGGTAAAATATATGTCATGGTTCTATTTATGTGACAGTGTAAACCAGTGGTGGGGAACCTGCGCCCTTGGGGCCACATGTGGCTTTCTGGATCCTTAAATGTGGCCTTTTGATTAAATCCAAATTTTACAGAACAAATCCTTTTAACAGAGGGATTTGTTCTATGAAGTTTTGATTCAGTAGAGGGGCCGCACTTGGGGATCTGGAGGGCCACATGTGGCCCATAGTGCATTAAAAAAACCCATAGAAAATAAAAAGAAACTATGAACAGCGTGTCATGGAGAGGCTTACCACTACCATATAACATTGCTTGTCCTCCCCTCCATGACATTCCCAGCCCCCTGCCGATTGATGTCTCCTGATTAAGACCAGTGCTGGGGGCTGAACAACTCTGCCGCAGTGAAATATACAAAGCTACTGCACATCTCTCCTCTGCTGCTCTAAACAAATCGTCAGAGGGTGGACATAATTCAGTGGCTAGGTTTGCTGAGTTTACTTTGTTCAAAGCAATTTATCCAAATAAACCTTCCTTTTTCTCCATCATTCTGGGGAAAATACTGTCAGAAAAGATTATGTAAATATACTAGGTTTTAATGAAATCTCTCTTTCACTTCTAAGAAATAGGTTTAAGTGAAACAAAATGAATTATGGAGTTTTAATTACTGGTTTTTAACACATATCAGCCACACCTTCATCACCTGGTAATAGCCTCACCTTCTTCTGCTTCTAGAAAATTAGATGGCATTAAGTCTCTGACTATAAGTAAAAAAAACAAAAAAATAAAAAACACACACATTAGATGGTGGTTGGAGATGGTGGAAAATATGCTAAGTCAGGCAAATTTTTAAAGTGAAATATTAAGGCCGGGCGCGATGGCTCACACCTGTAATCCTAGCACTCTGGGAGGCTAGACGGGAGGATCACTTGAGCTCGGGAGTTCGAGACCAGCCTGAGCAAGAACGAGACTCCAGCTCTACTAAAAATAGAAAAAATTAGCCAGGCAACTAAAAATAGAAAAAAATTAGCTGGGCGTGGTGGCATGTGCCTGTAGTCCCAGGTATTTGGGAGGCTGAGGCAGGAGGATTGTTTGAGCCCAGGAGTTTGAGGTTGCTGTGAGCTATACTGACACCATGGCACTCTAGCCCAGGTGACAGACTGAGACTGTCTCAAAAATAAAAAAAAAAGAAACATGAGCAAACTGCCTTGGGAGTGGATGCTTTAGGCCTAGTGAAGTGTTCAGATTACTGCAACTATTACCGAAAACTTGGTACCTGTTCCTGAAGCTGAATTAAAAAAAAAAAAAGAACAAGTGGGTTAAGGAGAAAGGAAAGGAAGATTTATTAATTTGTTAGCAAATGAGGAGGATGGCAGACTCACATCTTAAAAAACCACCGACCTCCTGATGAGAGGAGTTTAGGCTCTTTTATAGGTAAACAGTCCTGTAGTTAATTCAAGGTCTTCACGACGTGTGCCGCACACTGTTCCCACAGGCCCCTAATGGCTTGACTGTTCCTCATCTGATCTAATCTTGCAGTTTATCCATTATTTGTTTCGTGACCATTGAGCCATCCCCTACAGTGTGAAGAAGAGAATAAATAAACCAGTACAAACAAACCTACAAGTTAAGCTTCCTAGGATTGTTCCATTGTTACTGTGAGATTACAGTAATCCTTTGGCTTAATTAATTTTTAACCCTGTAACATTTTCCTATTGTCAATTATTCCTTCCACATCTATGGGAGAGGGGATGCCAGAGTCGTCAAACTACTTCCTGTTGAGTCAGGGTGTTGTTTCCAATGGAAGGTTAAGACCCACTTTTGCCATAATTCCTTTTGTATCTCTAGGACCCCAGTTGATGACTTGCAACAGAAGGAAATACACCAAAGGGCTAAGCGAAAAAATATGTAAACAATGATTATAATCATAAGAATGAAGAAACCAAAATGAAGTAGCCCAGATAAAAGAGATTTGGTCCCATTTAGTATCCAAGGAAATAAGTCAGAAAACCAGCCACCTAGTTCTGTCCCTAATCCATCTAGAAGGGAGGTGTGGTAGTAACCCAGTAACCATGGGTAACCCCACTAAGGTCCTTCACTGGGTATACAAGGGGATCACCATGGTCCAAAGTTGATGTGGCCCATGGAAGGCAGATCCAACAGTGGGTTAATTTTGTAGAGGAGGCCAAAGTCTGGAGAATAGGGATGAGTGAATTATCTTTCCACCCTATAGCAAAGACACATAAGCAGAGAAAGATTAGAAACAAGGTTAGTGCTCTCATTTTGCTTTTTTCTTGAATAAGTATTTTAAGTCTTCCAGAGGCTAACTCATCTACTGAGGTGCCAAGTTTTCTTCTTCCTCGGGGCACCTCTTCACTCTGGTATGATGTGCCCACAGCTTCACTCTGGATAACCTCAAGGAAGTATGGATTGTCAGAAGTACTTCGCATGGTCCCTCAATGGTCCCATTGAGGATGATGTCGGTTGTGGGTTTTTCATAAATGCCCTTTCTCAGGTTGAGAAAGTTTGCTTTTCCTCTTAGTTTTCTGAGTGTTTTTATCCTAAAAGGGCGTTGGATTTTGTTCATTACTTTTTCTCATCGATTGAGATGATCATATGGATTTTTCCTTTATTTATTAATGTAGTATTTTACCATATTAATTAA